>JAJEJO010051647.1:0-42232 GCA_020662805.1 Glaucomys volans
GGTGCTTAACCACTGAGCCACATCCTAGCCCTATTTTCTATTTTATTTAGACACAGGGCCTTGCTAAGTTGCTGAGACTGGCTTTGAATTCACAATCCTCCTGCCTCATCCTCCCAAGTTACTGGGATAACAGGTGTGAGCCACCTTGAGGGCCTAAAAAATACACTTTTAACGTAGAGGCTCCAGCTTTCCAAGGGCTCTTACTGATGGCCTTTTGTGGGCTGTGGAATGAACCTCCTGAAGTTACATGTAGAATGCTGTGTGTGCTGCCCACACGGGATCCTCTGGAGAGGGGTGCATGGCTTACGATAGCTCTTCCAAGGTATCTGCGGTGCCAAGGAGACGACCTGTCCCCTGAAAGGATATGCAGATTTTACCCTGGTTTACACTTTGACTTCTGCGTTCCCCGGCTTCTTTTTTTATCCTGAACTCTTTAGGATCCT
Organism: Glaucomys volans; assembly: GCA_020662805.1. Taxonomy (NCBI): domain Eukaryota; kingdom Metazoa; phylum Chordata; class Mammalia; order Rodentia; family Sciuridae; genus Glaucomys; species Glaucomys volans. Next base: position 444 of record JAJEJO010051647.1, read on the forward strand.
GCTAAGTAATTGGTTACCTGAAGTATGATCGCATCCAGCCTGACAGGAAAGTGTCTTATTCCCTGACTGCAGTTCTATTTGGACAGGACCCGTCATGCCAGAGCCTCAAGGCCCATGTCACAGCGGCAACATCACAGCTGGGTCCAGGGCAGGCTGAGAGAGGGCGCATGGCCAAGAGCCACCAGGAGGCACGTGGAACTTTCTCATCCTTTATTAGGAGACAGTGGGGACAGTATCTTCCTGGCCACATGAGGCCAGAAGACTCTAACAATAGCTTCTCTTTGACGGTGTCTGCAGCAGCGTGCTGGGCACACTCTACGAAACCTCTGACTTCATCCTCTCAACACCCCAGGGGACAGACGTCTGTGATGCTGGAGCAGCGTGTGGAGCAAAGAGCAGCCATATGATTGTTAGTGACAGTCCTGATCATCGTTGGCCTTACCCTCCCCACTTATTGCTTGAGGATTCCCTCCTCCTAAGTAATAAAGGGGAACTGGAAGTTGGTCTGTCAGTTTCAGAGAAACTAGAAGCCATGTCTTTTTCACTTCCAAAGATGTTACTTTCCTTTTTAGTACTGGGGGTTGAACTCAGGGATGCCCAACCACTGAGCCACATCCCCAGCCCTTTTTATATTTTATTTAGAGACAGGGTCTCACTGAGTTGCTTAGGGCCTCGCTAAGTTGCTGAGGCTGGCCTCAAACTTGAGATCCTCCTGCCTCAGCCTCCCAAGCTGCCGGGATTACAGGCGTGCACTATCTCGCCCAGCTAGATGTCACTCCTATTCTTCTGACCAATTCTATGTATCCCAGAATATGGATCCTTTTTCAGAAGGTACCCAGAAAAAGTCCCATCATATGTTTCTGGTATTAAGAAACATGCCCTCCATGTTTTCACCTCATCTCACTTCTTTGAAGGCCTTCCGTTTAGTTGCAGACCAGTTGTCCCCAAACCTGGCTGTCCGTCTACACCACGTGGGGAACTTCACAGAATCAGATTCTCAGGTACCAGGCCAGAACCTACTGCATCACAGCCCCTGAGGGTGGGCCCTGGAAATCCGAACGGTCTACAAACCTGTGCCGGCACTGTGCTCTGGCTTGCCAAGCAAGCCTGGTCACCCTTAGTCTAGATGCACAGACTGGCCCTGCCGGTGGCGGAGGACGTGAGAGCTGGCTACTCGAAGCCAGGTGACTCAGCCCCCTTTGGAAGCAGTCAGGATGTTCCCTGTTTGCAGTCAGAGCTCCTGTCCCAACAGAGCCTGCAGCCTGTGGGTGGTCCCAGGCACAAGGAGGGCTCCCTGCTGGCAGGCCCAGTGGGAACAGGCTGAGATGCAGTTGGTTCTTGGGAAAGGGAGTAGAGAAGGGTGGGGGTGGTTGGCCCAGAAACAGCAGGATTAGGAAGTCATTCAGAACTCCAACTGGAGTCGGAGGAGGAAGAATATTTCTTTTTTCTTTTTTTTCTTTTTTCCACTTCAGGCCTCATTTTAAGGTCTTTACTACAACTTCACTTAACTCATGAGAGCCATGAAAATTTAGAACCGTCCAACAACAACAACAACCAAAGAAAAGCACTTTACAACGAATGAGGGCCTTTTATTTCATAAGTTTATGGGCAGCATCCCTAGTGTGAAATGAATGACCCCCTTCAGGACCCCGGGGCTATTTACGAATTGGCTGCTATAATTTAAATCTTTATAGGTCCAAATTACAGACCAACTCTAAGTATGAGGGGACAGCTGTGGGCTTGGAGGTGACCACAGGACAGAGCCGGAGAGCTTGCCAGATTCTTGTGGAGAAGCGCACATTGGTCCCTGAGACCTAGAGGAAGGCGCGCGTGTGTGCGTGGTGTACCGATTTGCTAGTCCGCCCTACTCCTGGGTGCTGGGGGGAGTGGGTTAGAGCAATTAACCTCGTTCTCCTTTTCACTAGGAGTCTGGAAAGAACTTGCAGCAGTTAACATTGGGAAAACGTGCAGGGAACAGACATATTTGTGTTCAGCTAGATCCTGGAGAGACTTCTCTCCTCCCAAGCAGCATGAGTAACTACCAGTGGGAATGGAGCTGCTTTGAGTCATGCCTGTAGGTTTCTGTCTGGTTTTCCTAGTGAGCTGACATCCTGGGAGCCTCCAGGGTCTATGGAAAGGTCTCTTCTAGCATTTTGCTGAAGCGCTCTTCTCCTGGGTTAATGCATGCGTGGAGGAGGGGGAAGAGATCATAAATGAAATGTAAATTATCCATCCCGTCTGAGATCATTGAATTAATAATTAGATAAGCCCTCTTCCCATTATTCTGACTTCTCTCAATTCTTTGCTATTCAAACCCATTCGGATAGAAAGTTTGGATTCTGACACAATCTCGTGTTCTTTTAGTATATGGATTGAAGAAGGGATGGCAGATGGAGTTAGCCTAATTAGGATGAAGTCTAATTAGTTGAGAAAAAAGAGAAATTCAGGATTGCATTTGTACCACATTGACAGTATTTCTCCCCAGCCATCTTCCCTCACCTAGGTTATTCTTTTCATTTTCTTTTCTCTTTTCTTTTCGGTACCAGGGAGTAAACCCCAAGGCGCTTAACCACTGAGCCACATCCTCAGCCCTATTTTGTATTATATTTAGAGACAGGATCTCACTGAGTTGCTTAGAGCCTCACTAAGTTGCTGAGGCTGGCTTTGAACTTGTGATCCTCCTGACTCAGCCTCCTGAGCTGTTTGGATTACATGCATGCGCCACCATGCTGGGCAAAACAGGAATTTTTAATTATGACGATGCCCGTCTACAAAACAAAGACTTCAGTGTATAGTCCTTAGTTATACAACATGGGAAGGCCCTCTCTCTGCTTGGCCCTTGAGTTTCCTCTTAGGCCAGACATGAAGAAGTCTATGGTAGCACTTCTCAAATTTTAGAATACAAGAGTCACTTGGGGGAATCTCAATCCCCAGCACTGCAAAAAAAAAAAAAAAGAGTCACTTGGGGGAATCTTATTAAAATGCAGATTCTAATTCAGAAATTCTGGAGCGGAGCCCAGGAGCTACATTTCTACCATGTTCTTGGGTACCACGTTTCTGAAGACTAGCCCAGAGGTGGCCGGTCCTCCAGAGCAAGCCAGGTAGGAGGTGCTGAAGCTGGCCTCTGTTACTGGGCAGGCTGGAGGGCAGGAGGAAGGGGCCTACATCAAGGGGAAGAAGCAGAAGAGGAGGAGGCACCACCAGGAATCTTGGATTTTTCTAGTTCTTTGACTCAGACCATTTCTTTTTGTCATAATGTATTTTCCAATAAGCATTGTCTACATCATAAGTCTCCCGACTTTATTTCCTTTTTTTTGTTATCAGGGGCACTTGACCGCTGAGCCACATCCCCAGCCCTATTTCATATTTTATTTAGAGACAGGGTCTCACTAAGTTGCTAAGGGCCTTGATAAGTTGCTGAGGCTGGCTTTGAACTTAAGATCCTCCTGCCTCAGCCTCCTGAGCTGCTGGGATTACAGGGGTGCGCCACCACACCCAGCTCTAGACTTTCTTAATTGTACCTGCTCTGTAGAAAATGTCCAAACATGCACTGCCAATCTATGTATATTTGCATATCCTTCTATTATACACATAGACTGTTCCTAGCTAAAGCAAGCAGGACTTGCTTTGCATGGCAGTGTGGGACCATTGAAATAACCACACAAGCCAAAATTTTGTAAAGCCATCTTAATAAGCAGTGGGAAAAATTACAATTGTACTGTGACCTTTAAAAATTAAAAAATAAAAGAAACTCTTACTGTTGGTTATACATGCATAGGGAAATAAGAACAATAGTAAAAGGAATATTATTTAGTACAGTACAACTTAAAATTAGAAACGTTGAGAATTAAAATGTTTTATTTCTGTGTAAAAAATTCACCAAGTGGAGTTTGAGCAGTGCTGTTCTCCTTCCCTTGTTGTGTAACTGTAAGACAAGAGCAGGCACGCTTCCCTCAGGCTGGGAGATTGTCAGACTCCATTCAAAGCTGGGATCAGCTTCCAATATTTCATGCTTTGGTGTTTTGATCTCATGAAATATCTCTGAGAGTTTGTTTAATGGGGAGTTTTTGTGTTTGTTTATTTTTTTATTTTTTGGTCTCTGTCACTCTTTCTAGAACATTCCTCCTTTTTATCGCAGCCACTTCCCTGTTGATGTCAGTAAGTTTACCTTTATCAGATTCTTCTGACTGAATGAATGAAATCTCATCACTCTGTGGTCAACTATTTTTTTCAATCATCCATTCATGTTCTATTTGAATTTCACACCCAGCATTATCATGTCTTTGGTTTCTTGGTTTCACTTTTCATTTTGGTGGCCAATTCACTTGTATTTGGAAAAGGTCGCGTAGGTGCATCACTGGGAGACAAGGAAGCAGCACACCTACATGCTTTGCTGTCTGGGAGTGAACTGAATGACAGATACACAGTGACCAATCACCGACAGACTTTGAAAGAGGGGATGTGATTGGTCATGGATCGGTGATGTGGGTTTGTTAATTACATAGTGATTTGTGGACTGAGACAGTGATGTTTGTACTTGTGCAACTGCAAATTAATATACTGTGGAAACTGAGTTTGAATTGTAATTGGGAACTGGTGTTATTTAAAGCGGGGTAACTGGAATTTGTACAGTGCAAAATGAGGACTCTCCACTCCAAAACCTGTATATATTAAGTCAAGTTCAGTAGTATGTAAAATCCATTCTTCAGTTATCTTCATAATTTTCATGATTATCAGCATTTCCTTTATGAATGTTTCTATTAGTGCATTATAGTTATATATAATAGGAGAGTTCATGTCAACATATTCATTATTGCATAAAACAGAATTTGCTCCATTTCAGGCCCCATTATGTCCTCTTTCCCTCCCCTCCTCCCTCCCCCTAATCCCTTTCCCCTAGGCTATTCATCTTCCTTCTAATTCTTTATTGTTATACATAAAAGTGGAATTTGCTGTGATATATTCATACATGCACTTAACATAATTTGACCAACTTCATTCTGTAGTTCCTGCCCGTTCCCTCTCCTCCTCCTGTCCCCTCGATTCCCTTCCTCTCCTCTGCTGTTCCCCTTTCTATTTCTTTGGAATTTCTTTTTTAAAAAAATTTCTTATTTCTCTCTTGCTTCTGCATGGGAGACCCTTAACCGCAGTGACTAGTTCTCAATGTTCTTTTTACTTTATAATGAGGTTTTGGAAGAGCCCGTATCAAGACTGGGAAGTGCCTCAACTCAACCGCTTTATTTTCTTGTGCTTGCAGTATTACAGTTGCACTCTGGATTTTTTATAGCGATCTGTTTATGTCATTTGTGGAAGTTAGTGCAAGGGATAGCAGATATCCACAAATCTATAATCCAGCAAAGTCAGTAATATGTTGCAGTACTCTAAAATCTAACCCTGATGTCCCTGCTGTCACCTGCCTTCCATTGAAGCACTCCTACCCTTCCATGGGGTCACCATCAGCACCACACAGGAGGCATGACTGCCTTGTTTCAGAAAATGGGATCAGGACACTGAAATCTGGAGGCAACACCTGATTAGTGGCACCACGACCCAGAGGGATAATCCCCAAGTCTGAGCCCCGAGCACAGCAGGCTTTTACTTTTACACTTAAGTGAGTTTGGGTACATCAGGGCCAGGGAGCTGGTGCAGTTCTGTTGGGGGTGCCTTCTGCATTCCTATGTGGGTGCAAGCTTGTCAACAGCCTGGGGACCCTGAGCTCACACCCTTAGCTGAGGGACTTGCACTGCACTAAGCCCAGAGGGGGATGGTTCCGTCCCCATTGCTGTGTTCCCTGCCTCTGCTACTGAGGTTACCTGTAAGGCGCCTGTCAGCTGCTGCAAGCCTCCATGGTTAAATTCAGCGAGCAGAGGGGCCGTGGGTCAGCGTGCAAAACCCCCACCTGTCAGCCCTGACGCTGCCGACACTCCAATTTGCTCCACCACAGTCTGACAGCAAAATCAAGTGAGAACCCTGGTGTCAAGTATTTGTAATGCTTGATATCTTAAATTTTAGGTAAAAATGAAAATAAACTCAAAAACGGCCACTTAATATCCTTTGGAGACCACTCCCCTGAACATATGGTTCCCTTGGCCAGTGCTCCAGGAGATGAGTAGGTCCTCTGTTAGAAGAGGAGGAGTCTGTGCCTTCTTAAGACAGCCTGGTGGGCAGCACCTGAGGTCCTTGAAGGCACTGTTCACAATTCTTCTTGCATAACAGATTCACTTGGGGATTTTTTTTATTATTATTGTACCAAGGATTGAACCCAGGGGCGCTTAACTGAGCCACATCCCCAGCCCTTTTTATATTTATTTAGAGACAGGGTCTCGCTGAGTCGCTTAAAGCCTCACTAAGTTGCTGAGGCTGGCTTTGAACTCGCAATCCTCCCGCTTCACCTTCCCAAGCCTGGGATTACAGGCATGTGGCACCATGCCCAGCTTCACTTGGGGAACTTTTTAAAAGTACCAATGTGGGAGATCCCACTTCAGACCTTTTAAATAAAAATCTCTGGATGTGGGGCCCAAGAATAATGCAATTGTATTTTTCTTTTATATCAGGGATTGACCCCACGGGTGCTCTTCCACTGAGCCACATCCCCAGTCCTTTTTAAAAAAAAAAATTTTTTTAATTTTTAGATGTTGATGGACCCTTATTTTATTCATTTATTTATATGTGGCGCTGAGGCTTGAACCCAGTGCCTCACACATGCTAGGCAAGTGCCTTACCACTGAGCCACAACCCCAGACCCCTAGTCCTTTTTATTTCTTATCTTGAGACAGGGTCACAGTTGCCAAGTGCCTTGCTAAGTTGCTGAAACGCCTTGAACTTGTGGTCTTCCTGCCTCAGCCTCCAAACTTGCTAGGATCACAGGTGTGCACCACCGTGCCTGGCTTGCAACTTCATTTTTTAAAGCCCATGCTTGTTTCTAACGCATGCCGAGGGTGAGAGCTACCACCTCGAGGGAAGAACATAAATCTCTAGAAGGTCTTCTGTCTACTGCCAAAATCTTGAAGAACTCTAGTTTATAAATGTTTCATGTGTGTGTGTGCGTGTGTGTGTGTGTGTGGCTGAGGCTGGTTCTGGCTACCCTGGAGTGTAGGATAGGTGTTGAGACACAGTTGACAGGAAACTCTTCTCTGCCTTCTCACGGACATTTTGGCTCTTGCAATCCCTGAGACACTAGTCAAAGAAAGTTAACTCAACTTTCTTGTCATTTCTAGTGACTCTACTCTCCAAGGGGCATTCTGTGATCTTAGTGGAGCCCTACAAATTCTCGACTGGATCGAGGCCTCCTTCTGGAGTTCAGCCGATGCTTGGTGGCTGTTAGCTGACATTATAACACACACCCAAAGACAACATTGCCTATCAAGATGTTGTGAAGCAAAATGAGGCTCAGGTGACCCCTGAAGGATGCAGGCCAGAGATGCCCAAGAAAGAGAGTTGCTTTCACTCACAGAGATTGCAGAGGTGAAGCAGTCTCAGGCCTCACAGCAAATGTGCCACACAGCGCGGCTCTTGGTTTCCAGTTCACTGGCTGTTTACTGCAGAACATGACCCAGGCCCCATCCGCATGTGAGTAGCAAGGGAGCTTATTAACAGATTTCTGGACTTACTCTAAGCAGGCTGAATCATAGCGGGTGGCGGAAAATCTTTTGATCTTTTTTTTTTTTTTTATGGAACCAGGGATTGAACCCAGGGGTGCTAAACTTACAGTGAGCCACATCCCCAGCTCTTTTTTATATTATTTAGAGACAGGGTCTCCATGAGTTGCTAAGGGCCTCGCTGAGTTGCAGAGGCTGGCTATGAACTTGCAATCCTCCTGCCTCAGTCTCCCAAGCCACTGGGATTACAGGCATGTGCTACTGTGTCCAGCTTCAAATCTGAATTTTTAACAGGCTTCCCTGGGTATCTGCTCACTAAGGCAGGCTGAAGTTGGCCAATCATGCTTAGGGCTTGAACTACCAAAATGCAATACATTTCTACCCATATTCCTCTTTCCCCAATCAAGTTCTAGAATTTAAAGAATAAATGGGAAGAATCTCTAGTGTTCTTTATGTGTCTTCAGTAATGGGAATACTTTCCCAAGAAGTATGTATAGAAAGGACAGAGTTTTTCATAACACATAGAAGTAATTTGAGAAGTGATTTAAACTACAGTGAACATTTAGATCCACACCCAAAGCCATCAGCCAACTGGGCTTTGTCTGCCTCACAGGGAATAGGGGAGCATTAGGGTCAGACACATCTGGGGTCATATCTTTGCCTCTGCTGCTTGTTATTTGTGCAAAGTCGAACAAGTTATCAAGATTCTGTGAGTTTTGGCTTCATCCAAAACGAGGCTGGTTCTATCTACCTTGAAGGACCGTGGTGACTCTTAGGCTAGAAAACAGATGCAAAGGTCTCCAAGGGAGGCCTGCTACTTGTATTCCAGAACAGAAGTGCTGTCCGTTTCTTGTTGGATCATCAGATCGTGTTTTAAATATGTTGAGTGAGGTGACTCAAAGGGACCTCAGGTGAACCATTTTATAGAGAAGCAAACCATTTTGCAAATCAACAGCCCTGACAAAGCCTCGTGTCCTTCTGACATTATTGTGTGGTGACAGCACAGAAAGAGATACAAAGAAACATGAGATGGCCAGGCGCAGGGGTGCACACCTGTCACTCCAGCGGCTCGGGAGGCTGAGGCAGGAGGATCGTGAGTTCAAATCAGCCTCAGCAACTTAGTGAGACCCTAAGCAACTCAGTCTCTAAATAAAATAGTAAAAAGGGCTGGGGGTGTGGCTCAGTGGTTAAGCACCCCTGGGTTCAATCCCTGGTACCAAAAAAGAAAACCTGAGATGATGTCTTCTTTCTGCAGGTGTAGGGCCCAGGTCCAGCCGGGGAGGGGGCAGAGGTGGTGACCTCTTTGCTTGTGCTGGGTTGTGACTTCCCAGTTTCCGGGGTGAGCTCCTCTTCATTGGGTCCCCTTGGCAGTTCAAGGAGGGCAGACAGGCCCGTCTCACCTCCATTCCACAGGAGAGGACTCTGACTCCCAAGGGCTCCCATCTTGACCCCTGCAAGCCCTGACTGTTGCCTTGTCTGCCCAGGATGTGACAACCAGAGCCTGCAAAGCCCATGTCTTGACAGCCAGGTGCGGGCCTCGGGTTTTGGTGGAGGACATCTCTCCCCGTCCTTCTGCATGCTGTCTCCAGGGCCCCGGTCTGACCGTGCTGACTTCTGTGAGGTTGTGGAAGGCTCTGGGGTTGACTCACTGGCATTCTCCTTGCGAACTCTCTCTGCTTTGGCGTTTTACTTCCGTCCCAAGTCAGGTTTGTGAAAGCACATGCCGCTGGCACAGCTCATCACCTCGGTGCTGACTTGAGAGTAATTAGAGTCCATGTAAAGTCAGCGTGTCCGTCTTCCAAGTATTTGAAGGGGGAGAAAAACTGTCTTGTTAAAATTGAATTAACTACTGGAATCAAGAATGCAGAAACTATTTTAAGAACTTCACATTGAGTTTTTAAAATGTGTTTTGTAAAAATGTACGATAGGCCTCAGGCTGCTTACCTACCTCAGACTGCAGTTCTCTGGCTTTAATTAGCCAGTACGTGTCAATGGCAGACCTGAGCAGCCTCAGCAGCATCGTTATCACTTTTAGGTGGTTTTTGGAAAAAAAAAAAAAAAATTTTTTTGGTACTGGAGATTTAACCCAGGGGTGCTTAATCACTGAGCGACATCCCCAGCCCTTTTTATATTTTATTGAGAGACAGAGTCTCGCTAAATTTTTTAGGGCCTTGCCAAGTTGCTGAGGCTGGCCTCAAACTTGGGATCCTCCTGTCTCAGCCTCCCAAGCCGTTGGTGTGCACCACTGCACCCAGCTCACCTTTCGGTTTTATCATCAGCATCACCATTATGATTTCCTCCTCCTCCTCATTTGCATTATTACCGTGGCATGCAACTCTTTCCTGTGGTGTCTCGACTTCAAGAACAGCAGCATTTTTCTGCAAGAAGCTCCCCAACTTTTTCTTCTCTGCCTCCCATCCACCTTTCCATTGGTGTTGCTCTGGGATTTGGCAACCCAGCTTAATTTATGATAAGACATCCTGGAAAATTGAAATGAGACAACACGAGTTGATTGGGGGGAAAATATCTTCATCTTAACTCTTGAAGCAGAAGACATCAGGCTCCTTCATTCCTTCCTTGCGTCCTTGAAAATAGAACATCAGCCACCCCGCACACCTGGGCCGGTGCTAAAATGATCCATGTGGCAGCCGTTGCCAGAGCAGCAATTAGACAATTAAAGTGAGATTTCCCCCGCAGAGACAGACTGCAGAACACTGGCGGTCTGACCGTCCACACTGGGGGATGAGGTAGATCATCCGTGGGAGGCAGGTGATGTCATAGAATCGGCATGGGCTGGAGAGTCTGTGGTGTCTTCTGGCCTCCGGGGCCTGGGGGACTGAGGAGGCAACACGTAATTGAATTTTTTGGTGCGTGTGTGTCTGCTTCTCATCTACTCGAGAGGCGTGTTACACAATCACACACTTGCCCCTTCCCCTCGTAGAGTGGTGAATAAGCACAGAAATCATCCGACTTCCCACCCTTCTATTTTTCCTTTAGACAGCTTCCCACAGCTGGAGAGATCCTCTTTTCCACCCCCTGGGGACTGAACCCAGCAGGGCTACTCCACTAGCTACATTCCCAACCCTATACATTTATTTACTTACTTATTTTTATTTTGAGCCAGGGTCTCACTAAGTTGCTGAGGGCCTCACTAAGTTGCCCAGGCTGGCCTCAAACTTGACGATCCTCCTGTCTCAGCCTCCCAAATCACTGGGATTACAGGCACCCTGATTTAATTGTTATTATTATTATTTTTGCCTTTTCCACTGTCTTCATGCTCTCTCACCCAGAATGTAGCATCCATGAACAGTGACATTCTCATTTGTCCTGTACTTGTTCTGTCTGCCCAGATCTGTGGCATGTTGCATGTGCTGAAATAAACATCTGTTGCACACATGCATTTAAAAGGTTGAGGAGAGGCACAGATCACCAACAGCGCCGAAACTGAATTCGTTTGCTAACTTATTTGGAGGGGGGATCTTGCACAAAAAATATTAAAAAGTCACATTAAAAATATCTATATTTCAAGATATTTATAGCCTTATTTGTTTGGGATATTTATTTATTTAGGTAAAAGGGATTGAACACAGGAGTTCTTAACCACTGAGCCATATTCCCAGCTCCTTTTTTATATTTTATTTAGAGACAGCCTCACTGAGTTACTTAGGACCTCGCTGAGTTGCTGAGGCTGGCTTTGAACTCATGATCCTCCTTCCTCAGCCTCCTGAGTCAGTGGGATTAAAGGCATGCACCAAGACACAGGGCAGGATCTATTTCTTAAGTGTAGGCATTCTGTGCTACATATTTTCCTCTTAGAACTACTTTCATACTGTCCCAGAGATTTTGATAGATTGTATCACTGTTCTAATTTGTTTCTAATTTGTTTGTTTGTTTCTAATTTGTTTCTTGATTTCTTCCCTCATTTTTTCTATCATCTGCTCTTCATTTAAGAGTGTTGTTCAATATTCATGCATTTATATAGTTTCCATTATTTTTCTTGCTATTGGTTCCTTGTTTCATTCCTTTGTGATCTGACAGGATGCACAGGATTCTAGCAGTTCAGTCAGAAAATCTGAAGAGTGGGGAGGAAGGCTAGGAAATGCTGGATGAGGAAAAAGCGTAAGTTTGTGGGCCGCCCCGTCTCCTGACCTGTTCACTTGCTGGCAGGTTTTATCTTAGCGAAGCTCCAGAGCATCTGAGGCACCCTAATGATGACTGCTGCAAGCCGTTAAGGGCACCGACTGGCGCCAGGCACAGTGGTGCTGCCTGTCATCCCAGCGGCTCGAGAGGCTGAGGCAGGAGGATCGCCAGTGCAAAGCCAGCCTCAGGAACTTGGCGAGACCCTGTCTCTAAATAAAATCCATAGTTAAACAAGGTCTGGGATGTGGCTCAGTGGTGAAGCACCTCTGGGTTCAATCCTCAGTTACCCTCCCCCCAAAAAAACAAGCTGACTGACCTTGAACACCAGGTGCCTGGGCTTTAAACCACTTCAGACCAAGTGTGCCACTTGCTGACCGTGCAGGGTTGGACAGTCTGCTCAGGCTTCCTTGACTCTGTCGCCTATTTAACAGGAAGATGACAGCAGGCCCTTCCTCCTGGGGTTAGGAAGGCCGCACGAATGAGCACGTGTGAGCCCCATTGCTCCCGCACCCCGACCTGGTGACGTGGCTGCAGTCACTTGTGCAAGCAACTGCCTCTTTTAGACAGAACCAGGCTGCACTGCCCCTTAGTTAGGGTGCCACCCACCTGCTTCCTTCCTTCATAGGACCTGCCTGCCCCCTGGGGGCACGCACATGGTCATCCCTGTCAGGAGGGGCATAGCCTGTGTCCTCAGTGAGTCCTGCACCTTCCTGTTGAAGGTGGTAGCGTGTGCTGTGTGCTGAAGGAAAGGCTGAACCCATGCTGACAGGTCTGTTCCTTTTCAATGAGTTCTGCTGTGACGGTGATGTTTAAGATTGCACGTTTCAGCCTGGCACAGCGGTACAGGCCTGTGTCCCAGCAGCTCAGGAGGCTGAGGCAGGAGGATCGAGAGTTCAAAGCCAGCCTCAACAACTTAGAGAGGCCCAAAGCAATTCAATGAGACCCTGTCTCTAAATAAAACACAAAATGGGGTTGGGATGTGGCTCAGTGGTCCAGTGCCCCAGGGTTCAATCCCTGGTACTCCCCCCACACCAAAAAAAAAGATTGAATGTTTCAGTTACCTTAGCGGAAGGTGTGTTTCAAAGGCTAGCATGTGAAATAAGAAATCTGAATGTGCATTGACACCTAAACACAGGAGCATCTAGGAAATAATGTTATTCTTTGTATTGAAACATAATTGAATTAGAAGCCAGATCTTCTTATGTAACCATTTCTCAGGGAACTGTTACTGAAATGGTTAGTCACGGGTAACCAGCCCAGAATCTGTCACAAAGTAGATGCTCAGTTAAGGTCTGCTGACCTCCAGTGCTTTGTGGGCTTGCACACAAAAATCACAATATTAAAAATACAATACCTGGGGCCTCCTCAAGTGGCTTATCATTTCGTCTCTGGTGGTAGTGACTCAAAGTCTTCAGGTCTTTAATTCCCCTCTATTACTTACACTTCTCTCTCTTTCTTTCTCTCTCTCCCTCTTTCTTCTTTTTCTCACACCACATGCATTAGCTTGAGGCTCTGGAACCCTTGATGGATAAAGATGAATATAGTAAAGTAGGATAACTTTTTAAAATTTACTTATTTTCTTTGTATTGCAAATAAGAATGGCTTTCATATATAATGATTATAAAACTTGCTTTTAATTGGATTTTTTTTGGAGTAAAATAAGGAGCCAGTTAAACCTACACTCAATACATATATTAAAGACGATCTTTTGCCTTGGCTAGAGGGGAGTTCAGACTTCCCCTGTGCTCTCTGGAGGTTTGATCATTTGACTCTCTGGAATAAACCGACAGTAGACAGATCAACCGAAGAGAAGACGTGCAAATGCACTACCAGCATTTGCATGCCAGCCCACAGGATCTGAGAGTCCAGGGCGGCCCGATGATTGCGGTTAGTGCAGAGTATCCTGAACTCCAGACAGAGCAGGGCTGCGGCTCCTGGGAGGAGGGGCCAGGAGGGTGAGAAGACAGTGGGCTGATCAGGGTTCTGCTGCGATGCTGATGAGCGCTCTCCGGCACAGTAGGATCAACATGGTGCCCGTCACTCTCCTGTGTTCACATGTGAATGCGCGACCAGCGAGACTCCACGCCATGCTCAACCACGAGAGTGGGAGTCACACTCCATGTGTGTGATGTGTCAGAGTGCACTCTGCTGTCCTGGATAATACAAAGAAGGAAGAAAAGCTAATCGTACATTTCAAAGTAGCCAGGTTTGCACGCTCCCAGGACAAAGAAATGATCAATGTTTAAGGTGATGGATGTGTCATTTGTCCTGATTCCATGATTACGCAGAGAACTTGTAGTGAAATGTCACATTGTGTCCCATAAATATGTGTAATGATTGCATATCAGCTAAAAATACAGAAAAATCTCCCAGGTAAGAGTCCTCAGAAGAGGAGGTGACGGGCTGTGCCACAATGTCCTTGGGCTCCGTTGACCTTTAGCCTCTTCTCCTGGGATAGGGTCAGTCTCTCCAGGCGGTCGCTGTCCGGGGAAGGGCTTCTTGCATGGACGTGCTCTTGGAGGACACAGTCTTTAAGCAGAGAAGGGAAGTTCCCAGGTGCCCTTCTGTCTAAAGCCATCAGCACACAGAGACCCCGGGAGTCAGGGCACATTGTGGGAGCCCCAGTATGGCATTTGTCATGGAGGTGGGTTTTAATGGCAGGCATTTGGAAACAACTGCTCCTGTTATCCCAAGGAGAGACACTGAGGTCAGCCATTCTACCCAGCAAAGTCCCCAAGGCCCTTCCTTAAGCACAGAGGGGAGCTGTCTGGGTAGCTTGGCATCCGCGTGACCCCAAGATGGCTTGGCCTGGTAGAAAGTCAAGTCCTGCCAGGTACAGTGCACATGCCTGTGATCACAGCAGCTCAGACGGCTGAGGAAGATGGATCACAGGTTCAAAACCAGCCTTAGCAAGAGGCCCTAAGCAACTCAGCGAGACCCTGTCTCTAAATAAATTATAAAAAAGGCTGGGGATGTGGCTCAGTGGTTAAGCATCCCTGGGTTAAATCCCCAGTACCAAAAAGAAAGAAAGAAAGTAAAGAAAGTCAAGTCCTGACAGAGGAAGAGTAGAAGAGAGGGGGTGCGTCTGTTAAGTCAAGACAGCGAGCCAGACCAGCTTTGGGGGCATTGGCATCTCCAGGAGCAGAGGCCATGGCCCTGAGACTCTGTGACTCATACCGGACAAGGCCACCCACAAACAGATGTTTAAATTGCAGATGAACGGGAGGAGTTATGGGTGTGGTCTTGCTTCCTTCTGAAATTTGCTGCTCCAAGTCTTTGAGAATGAAAACAGCATCTTCAGGGATTTCCTCCCAGAAAAATGGGCCACTTGCCTAGGGGTTGAGGTTTGGGGGGTGGATGGAGGGAGACCTATGTGGAATCCTGGATCTTCTATTCCCTGGCATTTTGATCTTGCTCCACCTCTTGTTATCTATAAAGTGGGAAGGGTATGTTCCCTGTAGATTAAGCCGGTGGAAGCAATGGATGTCATGCAGATCCTAGTGTGCAGTTTGTATGATTTTTGTCGAAGAGCTGGGTGAAAGGATGCAGACATTGTGTTCTTCCCACCAAAAGTTTGGAAAGTCTCCATGTTGCCCTGGGTTCACCATTTGATTATGTATCAAGGCTCCCACAGAAACAGAACCAATGGAATGTGTGTACACATACATAAAGAAAGAGATTTTAAGGAATTGTCTCCTTCAGTTGTTGAGGCTAATAAGTCCAAAAATTTGCAGAGATAGCCAGAGTATGGAGATCCAGTGTTTTAGCTTTTTTGCTGCTGTGACTAAAACACCCAACCAGAACAATTGTAAAAGAGGAAAAGATTATTTCAGGGCTCACAGTGTCAGAGGTCTCAGTCCATAGACAGCAGGCTCCATTCCTCAGGGCTGGAGGTGAGGCTGAACATCATGGTGGAAGAGTGTGGTGGAGGGAAGCAGCTCACATGGTGATCAGGAAGCAGAGACTCCACTCTCCAGATACAAATATACACCCCAAAGCCACGCCCCCAAGGCCCACCTTCTCCAACCTCACCCACCTGCCTCCAGGTACCACTCAGTTAATCCATCAGGGATTCATTCACTGATTGGGTTAAGGCTCTCACCACCCAATCATTTCTCCTCTGAACCTTCTTGCATTGTCTCACACCTGAGCTTTGGAGGGACACCTCACATCCAAACCATAACACCTAGGGAAGAATTTCAATTTGAGTCCAAAGGTGGTCCCTTGATAGAATTCTTTCTTCTCTCAGGGAGTTCAGTCTTTTTTAATAAAGTTTTTCAACTGATTAGATGAGGCCCACCCACACTGCCAAAGGTAATCTGCTTTACTCAAAGGCTTCTGATTTAAACATTAATCTAAAAAACACCTGCATAAAAATATGTAATGCTGGATCAAATATCTGGGTACTGTGGATTAGGAAAGAATAAATCATCATGGGTTGTGTTTCTGTCATTGGGTGGCTATTGGGGGATCTCTGGTGGAATTCTATTGATTGCCTTCTGTGTTAAGCAGAATGTTTTCTATTGCAGTGATAGAATTCTTCATATTGCAATAAGCCTCTGATACAAGGTGGTTTAAGAGGAAACGGTGGGCTGGAGCATAGAGGAAAGACTAACTCAATGGCTCAAACGGA
Organism: Glaucomys volans; assembly: GCA_020662805.1. Taxonomy (NCBI): domain Eukaryota; kingdom Metazoa; phylum Chordata; class Mammalia; order Rodentia; family Sciuridae; genus Glaucomys; species Glaucomys volans. The sequence continues at coordinate 16,815 of JAJEJO010051647.1, forward strand.
GGGAGAGTTGTAGCTTGTAGAACCAGAGCACCATATGATGTCATGAGGACATCCCTGTTTCCTCTGCATTCTCAATAAAACATCCCCTGGTGGTAGCTAGGTCCTTGGCTTAAAATCTCCACAGATTCTTTTTCTTTCTTGAACATCTGATGGGAATCCAGAGCCTGAATCTCATTGGCCCATTTGGGTCCCCCCTGAACTAATCACTGTGTCTGAGGGAACGAATGCACTGATTGGCTGAGACAAGGGTCCTGGAACCTCCTTTGGAGCTGTGCTTCAGCCCCACCTGACCAAGTGGGTGGAAGCCCAGAAAAACCTTGCCCCTTGGAAACTCGGCTATTTCCAGGAATTGGACAGCACGCTGGACGGGGGGAAACCCCAGGAGGAGCTTGGCACCCCATCCCATCGCTCTCTTCCTCCTCTCTTCCTTTCCCCTCAGCAGTGCATAGAGTGCTTCCTACGCCTTTAAAAACCTGGTTCCTTCTTTCCTTTTGAAAATCCCAGTTCGTCTCTGAGAACAGATGCTCCTGCGGCGAGCTGCCGGGCTGCGGAGAGAGCAGTTTCCAGCCTGGTCTGTGCGTGCGATCATTGCCCAGGGACAGTTCGGTGCGGGCTGATCAGCAGTGCCTCCGGCTCTGTTCCCGGCGAAGCAGGAAGGAACTCGGAGTGACTTAGCACCCGCCCTGCCACGCAGTCAGGCAGCAAGTTCTGCCTCTCCTGTCTTTATCAACCAAGTCAAAGGGCTGCAGTAGGGAGCTTGGAAGGGAAAACAGGGACTCGCCTCTGAGTTTGTAGCAGACAGGAAGAACATTGTGCTAGAAAAGTACATAGAGAGGAGAGCTGCTGTGAACACTTTCGGGGGGTCATAATTGTGTGTGTGTGTGTGTGTGACTAGGCATGTTTACTGAGACGTAACTCAGTATTCACTCATTTAAAGTATTTAGTTGTGCGTGCGTGTGTGCGTGTGTGTTACTAAGGACGGAGCCCAGAGCCTTGCTCGTGCTGGGCCAATGTTCCACCACTGAGTTATGTACCCAGCCCTTTTCAAATTCTGTTTTTGGACAGGGTCTCATTTAGATTCCCAGGTTGACCTTGAACTTGGGATCCTCCTGCCTCAGCTTCCCAGATAACTCAGATCACAGGTGTGCACGAGTGCCCAGCCTATAGTTCTGTTTGGTAAACATACTCACACGGTGATGAAATCACCAAAATCCAGGTTTAGAACATTCACATCACTCCAAAAAGAAATTCCATTCGTATTTGCGTTCTATTTTTCTTCTAACCCCCAACCCCCTGGCAAGCACTGAATTACTTCCTGTTCCCATTGATTTGTTGGTCATTTCACGTACATAGATCAGACAACCCATAGTCCTTCGTGATGGATTCGTGAATATATAGCATTCCTTTTTCATGGGCAAAGCCAAATAATCTTCCATCGTGTGGCTGTACTGCCTCTGGTAGGCATTTGGATTGCTTCTCTTTTTTGGTGCCTGTCAATAAATGCTGCTGTGAATTTGGGGTTCAAACTTGGGTGTGGACATAATTTTTTTTACTTAAGCCTTTGACCAGGAGTGGAATTGCTAGATCATGTAGTAAGGCTATGCTTAACTTTTGGGAATCTGTCCATTTGTTTTCTGAAGGAATGATCCCATCTTACATTCCGTGAGCAGTGTGCAAGGGTTTGGATTTCTCCACATCATCAACTTGTGTTATTTATTGTCTACCTTTTTGATGACAGTCATTCTAGTGGGTGGGAAGAGGTAGCTCATGTGGTTTTTTTTTTTTTTTTTTTTTTTTTAAGAACCAGGGATTGAACTCAGGGACACTCGGCCACTGAGTCACATCCCCAGCCCTATTTTGTATTTTATTTAGAGACAGGGTCTCACTGAGTTGCTTAGGGCCTCGCTAAGTTGCTGAGGCTGGCTTTGATCTCGCGATCCTCCTGACTCAGCCTCCCAAGTCGCTTGGATTACAGGCGTGCGCCACCACGCCCGGCTAGCTCATGTGGTTTTGATTGGCATTTTCTGAGAGACTAGTGATATTGAACATCCTTTCATGTGCTTATTGACGATTGCATCTTTTTTTGCAAATTGGAGAAATATGTTTTGCCAATTTTTAAATTGGGTTGATTATCTTTTTGTTATTCAATTGTATGTATTCTTTTTTCTGGCTACCAACACTATTTTTGGATCAGAAATTGAATGCAGGGGCACGCAACCACTGAGCCACATCCTCAGTCCGTTTTAAATATTTGATTTAGAGACAGGGTCTTGCTGAGTTACTTAGGTCCTCGCTAAGTTGCTGAGGCTGACCTCAAACTCATGATCCTCCTGCCTCAGCGTCCCAAGCCACTGGGGTTACAGACATGTGTCACCACGCCTGGTTGGCTACCAATACTTTTGACATAACTCCTTGGAGTCCTCTGAGATCATCATCTTTAAGACCTGTTTAACAAGAATATCTTTCATTAAAGTCTGAGGAAAATCTAAGAGATTAAGGCTAAACAATAAAGGACGATATTGCTAGCGATTTGGGTGTGTGACTTAAAGATATCTCTGAACTTGATCCCTCCATCTCCCCCCAACTTAATTTGGAAAAAAATGTCAAAATTACTTAAATGAATGAAAAGCAGAAGGAGTACCTTATCCACTTTGCTTAGATTCGCTAATCGTTAACATTTTACCATTTCTTTCTTGGCGTATGTGTGTGGACATGTGTGTACACATATGATTTTTCAGGCCTCCTTTGTTTTAAAGTAATCTTCTGACATGACTCATTGTCCAAAGGACATAAGTGCCTGTTAACTATGAGCCAAGATTTTCTCCTGCATAACTATCGTTATCACACCCAGGAAACATAATATTAATATGATAATATCTAACATAGAGTCCATTTTCACATCTCCCCAGTATTTTTCCAGATATTCTTTCATGAGCTAAAAAAAAAATTCCAAGATCCACTCAGGATCCACATGTCACATGTAGTCATCATGTCCTAATTTCCTATAAACTAGAAAAATGGCCCCCCTTTTGGGGGGAGGGTACCAGGGATTGAACCCAGGGTCACTCGACCACTGAGCCATATCCCCAGCTCTATTCTGTGTTTTATTTAGAGACAGGGTCTCACTGAGTTGCTTAGGGCCTTGCTAAGTTGCTGAGGCTGGCTTTGAACTCGCGATCCTCCTGCCTCAGCCTCCTGAGCCACTGGGATTACAGGTGTGCGCCACCGTGCTTGGCTTATATGTTGATTTGGACTCTACATTGTTTCTGCCTTAAATCTTGACTTTAGAACCTAACTCCTAAGGTGTCTCTGTTATTTCTACTCTTGCCACGTTATTGTTTCAACACACATCTCTTTTCCTTTCACATCATTTCCTTTCACCCATTTCCTTTCTTGTAAGCTGATAAAACTCACCAGCCTCATTAATTTAATACCAGATAGAGTTCTGGTCTATCAGTTATATCTGCGCCCTTCAGCTTCCCAGGTACCTCCACTTCTCCCCGATACCTGGCAGGAGGAATGGGAGTTACTATCCATAAGGTAACGGAAGTGCCAATTTCCCTGCTGTCTTGAAAATAGTTCTTTACCTGCAATAAATAACAGCACACATGAATACATTCATTTCCCTTTATTGTTTTTCCAAAATGATATGCTGTGTTTGCAAAGGTTACGTTCAGAGAATATGTCATTTTGGATCCTTTGATTCCAAGCAACAGGAACTGATTCTGCAAACTTCAGGAGAAGGAAAGCCGCAGTGCCCCACAGATTCCAAGGCAGAGCAGGAGCTCAGAACAGGACCCGGGATCAAGAGAGTCTGGGCGGATGTCTTTGGTCTCACTTGTTCCATCTTACACATCTCTGCTTAAAATTCTCCACTGCACAAGAAAGAACTAAGTGTATTGATTGGGGTCATGTGTCTGGTTTGGGGGAGGGATGGAATTTGACTGACTTTCCCACCAAAACTAGGGAAAGAGCATGTTTCCAAGGGAAAAATGGGTCTGCTCTTTCCAGAAGAAGAGACAAAGGATGTTTGGCGAACATGAATACTATTGCACTCCATCAGCACCACCTTGCATGTGGTCACGCACTGTCTGTGATGCTCTGTATGTTGGATAGCAAGGCATTCTGCCAGTTCCCCTCTACACATAGCCATTAAGCTTACAAAAAAACCCTGTCTGATAATAATCCATTTACCTGCTCCATTTCTTGATCCTCTCTGTCCATTTTTCTCAAAACCTGGGTAGTTAATAATTATAGCTCTATAGGCAAGGGGGGAGAGAAGAACAGGGAAGGGAAGAGAGGAGGCCAAAGAAAGCAAGAGAAGGACAATCTAAAATTATCAGTGCTCTCCTGGGAACTTCCAGTCGCCGTGTATTTATTTCCTTAGACACAATGCCTCCCTCATTAGAAATGCACGGGCTTGGTCACTGCTGCCTGGAGCTGTAGGTGTGTAAATGTCAAGTCTCTCCCTGGCAAGTTGGTGGAATTTGCTGATGCCGTATCTGCCTTGGTTTGGGAAAAGATCCTGATGCACCTCAGAACACGCGTGAGTCACTCAGACAGGTCAACGGAGAGTCTGCTCGCTGGGTGGGTGGGAAGCGAGAGGGAGGAATCCGCGTACTTAGCACCAGGAGGAGAGAAGTCAGGCTGGGTACAGCGGCGTTATTAAATGGCCTGCTGCAGAATCGTCTGGAGCTCTTGCTTGGCTCTGTGTACTAAATTTGACACTTCCTGTGTCAGAGAGAGAGGAGGAGGAAAACAGCACCGTGCGTCTGAGCAAGGCTCGGTGTGGAAGTTCTGGTTCCCACACCCAAAGCCGACTATGATTAATAGGACTGCTGGTGGTAATAACCATTAGCCATTTATTGATTACTTACCAGATCCTGGCCACTGGCATTCAGCATAAATATATAAATATATGTGCCTATGAATGTGTGCATATAGGGGCTGATACCTGTTGGTCTGATAATATGTGATATATATGCATATATATGCACTTCCTCAGGCAGCAACTGGGCATATGAATTATATATAAATATAATATGTTTTATATTATACATTTATATATTATATATTTAATAATTTAAATTATTTGTATATAAATTTATATATGATACATATTTATTATATGATAAATATTAAATTATATTATGTACTAATATATAATATGTTAAATATATTAAGTATATAATTAATATATAATATATAATATCTATTTTTATATATATATATAGTCCATATACACAGTTGCTGCCTGAGGAAATCCATATATTTATTTCCTTGGACACAATACCTTCCTCATTAGAAATTCACCACCTTGGCCACTGATGCCTGGAGCTGCAGGTATGTAAAATATATGTATCTATTATATATATGATGAATATAAGTATATATTAGAGATGAACTAAATATACAAAAATATATATGAAATATACATATCACACATGTATGTTTATATATATATTATACACACACATATACATATGTGTGCATGTAACTCACATGACTGAGGAAATGCCCGTGACAGCATTGTCACTCAGGTTCACTGCCCAGGGTGCCACACTGTGTTAAGTGAAAGGCACGCACGGTGAGGACTGCGACGTTCCTGCCATGGGAACAGCAGGTGCTTCGTTTCTGAGCCGCCCTGCTGGAGCCCGGACGGCCTGCCATAAAGAGCCACATCTGAGGCTGAAGTCCTTCTAGTCTTTCCTCTGGACGCGCTGGGGTGTGGCTCAATGGCAGAGGGTTTGCCCCGTGCACTCAAAGGCCCCGGATTCCATCCCCAGTATGGAAGCAAAGTTTATTTTTCATTTAACAAATTCTTACTGAGCTGTTTCTCCATAGTAGAGATACACTCTGACAGTTAGATGGGTGTCCCACTAGGAAAGCCAACATTTTATTTTTCATTTTTATACCCTTTAGCCATAGGATTTTACAGTGTTTCTCCTATCTGGGGGCTTTGTGTTTCTTACCCCTTAATTAAATTGAAGGGTGACAGACTACACCAGTGCCCATGCTCTACCCATTTATAATGCCAACCTGAGTTGGGTTTTTTTGTTTTTTGGGCTTTTTGCATTTACTTAGGAGTAGGACTAGGGAAGAGGGAAGAAGAAAAGGAGGGTACAATAAGAAATAAAGGATCTAATGGAATATTACGCAACCACAAAGAAGAATGAACTGAAGGCATTTACCATCATTTCAATGGATGGAAATGAAGACTATTGGGCTAAGTAAAATAAGCCAATCCCAAAAAAACAAAAACTTAATGTTCTCTCTGATATGTGGATGTAACACACAAAAAGGGGGCGGGGAATAGAAGTTCATTGGATTAGACAAAGGGGAGTGAAGGGAAGGGATAGGGATGGGAATAGGAAAGGCAGTGGAATGAATGGACATCACTTTCCTGTGTTCACATATGAACACACGACCAGTGAGACTCCACACCATGTGCGACCACAAGAATGGGAAGTCACACTCCAGGTATGTACGATATGCCAAAATATATCTACCATCATGTGTAACTAAAAAGAACAAATAAAAACTTAAAAAAAGAAATAAAAGAAATAAGGATTTGGAGTTCTGTAGCAAGCATGTACTGTAAAACAACTAGTGAGAAAGAAAATGACCATTTTTGAGTGTTGTGAGACTGGAACACGGGACCATGTTTACTTCTCACAAAACCCCCATGAAATGTATGTCAATGCCCTGTTTTATTTTTACAACCCTGTAAACTGAGCACGGAAACTTCTGCGGGTTTGCCCACAGACTCAGCTTGCCAGAGCTAGCGCCAGAACCAGAAGGGGTCCTACTGACTCCCAAGTCCTCTCTCCCTCGTCCCGTCTTCCCTCCTTCAGAATGTGTTCAGAACCTGACCGCTTCGTCAGCTGCTCTGTAAACCCCCCCCCCCCCCCATGAGGGAGTCGCCCTCATTTCTTCTCTGGAGAATCGCCACAGTCCCATAGCTCATCTCCCAAAAATTCCGCTTGCTGCCTAGTCTCTTCAACATGGGGGGCAGTGATCCTTTCCATTGGGAATCAGAACACAGTCACGCAGAGGGTGCGATGTTCCCCAGGTTAAAGCCAAACTCCTTACCTTGACCCTTGTTAGGGTTTGGTTATGAGGTGTCCCTCCAAAGGTCATGTGTGCAGTGACACAAGAAGTTCAGAGGTGCAAGGATTGGACTATGAGGACTGCGACCTTATCAGTGGATTATCCACTGATATGGATGAACTGGGTGGCAGCTGTGGGCAGGGAGGAGACACCTGGAGGAAGTAGGTCACTGGGGGCATGCCTTTGTGGTTGACATTTTTGTCCCTGTTTCCTGGTTTCTATGTTCTGAGCTGCTTCCCTCCACCACACCCTTCCGCCATGATGTTCTGCCCCACCTAGGGCCTAGGGCAATGGAGTCCACGAAACATGGAGTGAGCCTCTGAAACCCTGAGCCAAAGTACTTTTCCTCCTGAGTTGTTCTTCTTGTCAGGTGTTTTGGTCACAGATGCAAAACTGAGCCACACTGGGGCTGGGACTGTGGCTCCATGGTAGGGCACTTGCCTCGCACACGGGGTACTGGGTTCAACCTCCGCACCACGTTAAAAAAAAATGAATAAATAAAGATATCATGTCCATCTACGACTAAAAAAATATTTAAAAAAAAACAAAAAACAAAAAAACCTGACCTACATGGACGCAGCAGGGCCCCTGTCATCTGGAACCCCGGTTGTAACTTTAAGGACTTATCTCCACTCTGCTGCAGCCGTCTGTCCCCTGCTGTCCCTCAGACACTCCGCTGAGGTCCCTCCTCAGGACTGCACCCTCAGCCCCTTCTGCTGTCAGTGCCCCCTAGACCTCGTTGGTCCTTAGTGCATGTCCTTGAAGTCATTTCTCTCACATCCCCTCAATAGTGGCCCTACTCGTCAGTCAGTTCCCAAAACCTAACTCGGCGAGAGCGACTGTTCAAACTGTTCAGGCTGCAGCCATGCCAGGCCTCGGCTCAGGGTGGCATGGTGAGAGCCCTACGCTGGCCTCCGGGACCTGGTTTCCAGGGCTCAGCTCAGGTGGCATGGGGAGAGCCCTACGCTGGCCTCCGGGACCTGGTTTCCAGGGCTCAGCTCAGGTGGCATGGGGAGAGCCCTACGCTGGCCTCTGGGACCTGGTTTCTGGTGTCAGTTCCGCGTCGTGTTATGGCGTGGCGGAAGGCACCCGAGCTGAGCAGGCGGGCCTGAGCCAATGGTCAGTAGAGGGTTAGACAGGCACAGAAGAGGGGACAGTCTGATATGCCCTTGCTGGTTTGGCAGATGGAGAGGCCACATGCGGTGACCTGAAGATGGCCTGCAGGGTCCAAGACTGACTCTCGGAAGACAGTCTCAGAGCCTCAGCTACAGAATTCTGCCCGTAGTCCTACAGCTTGGAAGCAGAGCCTCCCAGAGATCGAGCCAGCAGGCCAGCGGCCCACCCTGGGTTCACTCCTGCGAGACCCTGAGCAGCGAGCTCCAGCAGGCCCCCCTCACCGAGTCACGGGAAATGAGCTTTGTTAGTTGCTAAGCCGTGGGAACTTGTGGTGCAGCAGTAGGAACCTAATCGAGGTGGCAGATAGAATGCTTCTCCCGGGAGGACTTGAGCTTTCAGGGCCGTCTGCCCACGGGGCTCTGGTGAGAGGGATTCTGGACGGCATGGGGCCTGGGACACAGGAGTGGTGCAGGTAGTAACTGCACATTCGCCACAATGTTTGTGTCATTGCTGGTCTAGGCATTTTTTGAGCTCTGGGGGATGGGGGTGGGTACCAGGGATTGAACCCAGGGGTGCTTAACCACTGAGCCACATCCCCAGCTCTTTTTATATATTTTTTTTAGAGACAGGGTCTCACTGAGTTGCTTAGGACTCGCTAAGTGGGTGAGGCTGGCTTTGAACTTGTGATCCTCCTGCCTCAGCCTCCCCAGCCCCACTTCAATGTTCAAAGCAGCACAATTCACAATAGCTAAGCTATGGGACCAACCTGACCCTGCGTTTCAGCTTGACACCTTCTGATTGACTCTACACATGGTCAGGCATGGTTCAAAGGTCACTTATATCTAGCTTCAGATCAGGGAGATACCTGGAAGCCAGAGCTCTTTCCTTCACATTCCTCATGAGACCTGCAGACACCTACAAAATGTCCAGTCACGAATAATTCCGTAGTTAAGCAGGCATGTGTCCACGGCTATTCTTTTCCTGTGTTTTGTTTTCTTTATGTCTTAGATTACCATATGCTACAGGTAACACTTATCTACTGCTTACATCCTGGCCACTGGCTAAAGCTTTACGTCACCCATGGTCTCAGACCCTTCACTCAGTGAGGCCTTGGGCAGTTATCCCATTTATAAACCAGGAAGCCGAGGTGGTGGAACTTGGATTCAAGGTGTGGTCACCACCACAAACTTACATAAAACAGAAGGAGGGGGAGCATTAGAAGCCTTTTCAGAACAAGCTATGCTGTTCGTCATTTTAAAATTATAATAGGGTCTGTGCAAGGTGATTTTTGGGGGGGAGGTTGGGTTTTTGTTTTGTTTTATTGTTTATTGTTTTATTTGTTCTGGTTAGATATCTGTGACAGCAGGGTGCATTTGACATGTTACGCACACGGGGTTCAGCCCATTACACTTTTGATCCCACTCTCGGGCTGAACGTGACGTGGAGTCACACTTCTGTGCACATTTCGCATAAAGACTACGGACAATCCACAGGTGCCCCTTTTAGATCTGGGTGGGAATTCTGGAGTGTCTTAGAGCCCCAGGTCTTTCCTCGGGGTTTTGCCTGTAGATGAAGCTTCTTTAAAATAGTGGTAGCAGGTGAGAGAACATATACTGTTTTTTTATTCTGTAATCAACATAATGAACTGAGTTGCCTATATTTATTTCCATTAGCACAGTGATTACGTATAATTAAAAACACGGCATCATCAGGAAAGGTCAGGTGGCAAAAAAAATATAACAGGATAGAAAAGATAACTATTTTTCACAGAAATGAGTTGGACAGACCCACGAAGAAGAAATGCCTGCATCCTTAGCCAGCCCTCAGTACTAGTCTCTCAAACCTGTCTCCATCTTTTCCTCTCCTTTCACACTTTATAACCAATCCTTCCTAGTAATTGATTGTCAATTCCGTTTATTTGCCATGACCTGGTCCTTTTGAAACGTGAGCTTCTGCAGGACAGGGGTCTTGGTTTCATTTTTGTGATGCACCTTGAGTGCAGGGAAGGTCTGTGCCGTGTTGTAGGTGAGCAGTAAGTATTTGTGAATCAGTGGGTGAGTGCAGTGAACACTGTAACCTGCGTGACACCAGACTCCACAAATGTGGTGGCTCAGAACAACTAGGCCTTGCTGATGGTTCTGGGGCCTGGCTCAGCTTGGTAACTTGTCTCTGCTCTGTGTGGTGCTGGCTGGGCCACTCAGCTGGTTCCGGGGACTCCAAGTGGCCTCACTCACATGACTGGGTTTGGGGTGTGGACAGGTGGCTGGGACACCTTGGTGGCATTCCTTTGCACATGGCCCATGAGCCTGCCAGGGTCCGTCTCTCCCTGTGGCCTCTCACTTCGGCCAGATAGTCTGGACTTCTTTTCACAGTGGCTGGGTTCCCAGAGTGAAAGTGGAAGTCCAAGACCTCTCAAGACCTTGGCTCCCAGCTCCCAGAATGTCACTTCCAGAACATTCTGTGGTTCAAAGCCAGTCCCAGAGCCAACACAGACATGAGGGCTGGGGAGATGGGCTCTGGCTCTTGGTGGAAAGGTCAGGAATATCCTTTTGCAAAGAGGGTTTGAATATAGGGGCAGGAAAGAAAGAAGGGGAGGGGCTGGGGTGTGTGTGTTTCTGTTTACCTTTTTCAGAATGGTAAAATAACAAAACTGAGCATTGTAACAACTTTCAAGTATGCAGCTCAGTGACATCAGGGAGTCAGCCCTCTGCATCCTTGGATTTCAGCAGCCACAGATGGAGGATATTCAGGAAGAACCTGCATTTGTACTGAACACGTTGACCTTTTCTCCTTGTCATTGTTCCCTGAACACTCCAGCATAGCAACTATTTACATAGAATTTCCATGTTCAGGTTGAATGTTGCTTTTCTGAAAATCCAAAATCTTAAATGCTTAAAAAATCCAAAACTTTGGGTGTGGTGGTGGCACATACCTGGAATCCCAGCAGCTCAGGAGGCTGAGGCAGGAGGATCATGAGTTCAAAGCCAGCCTCAGCAACTTATTGAGGTTCTAAGCAACTCAGTGAGACCCTGTCTCTAAATAAAACATAAAAAGGGCTGGGGATGTGGCTCAGTGGTTAAGCAACCTTGGGTTCAATCCCTAGTATAAAAAAAAAAAAAATCCAAAACTATCTGAGTGCTAACAATGCTACAAGTGGAGAATTCCACACCTGACCTCATGTCAAAACACAGGTGCACTAAAAATTATGTATACAATCACCTTCTGGTTATGTATATGGGTATATAGGAAACATAAGGGAATTCCATGTTTAGACTTATGTCCCCAAGACAGTTTCATTCTGTATGTGCAGATGTGCCAAAGTCTGAAACTATCAGAAGTCTGCAACACTTCTGGTCTGCAGCATTTTGGAAAGGGTCGCTCAGTTTGCATTGTTATTCACAAGTAACCTGGAGGTGATTTACAGCCCACCAGAAACATGCATCCCTTTGTGCGAGGCACCTGAGCATCCTCAGATGTTGGTATCTGCAGGGGATTCTGGGACCCACAGATACGGAGGGACGACTGGATATTTATAGGGTGCAGTCATCACCACCACCCATCTCTGGATCTTTTTCCTTCCCCTGAAATTGGAGCCATCCTGACTGAACGATGGCTCCCTGTTCTCTGATCCCCTTCCCATCATCCCCTGGCGACCATCATGCTATTTTCTCCCTATGTGGATCCTCCTCCTCTAGGTAGAAACTCGCTAGGCGCCTCGTCTGTGTGGCGTCATGCAGGCCATTTCATGTAGCATAATATTTCAAAGCCTATTCATGATGCGGCGTGTGCCAGCATCCCCTGCCTTTTCAAGGGTGAGTAATACTCCTCTGGATGTGTACACTACCTTTCCCTCATCCGTTTATGCACCTGGAGGAAGTCCTCCTCCCATGTACCTCCACCCTTCGGCTGTTGTGATAATGCTTACCTGAAGAGGGTTCACATTCTTTTTTCTTTTTTGGTACTAGGTATTGGAACCCAGGGGTGCTTGACCACTGAGCCACATCCCCAGCCCTTTTTTATATTTTATTTAGAAACAGGGTCTCACTGAGTTGCTTAGGGCTTCCCTAAGTTGCTGAGTCTGACTTTGAACTCGGGATCCTCCAGCTTCAGGCTCCCAAGTTGCTGGGACTATAGGCATGTGCTACCACGCCAGCTGGGTTCACAGATTTTTGTTCACTTTCCTGCTTTCAGTTCCTCTGGGTACCTGCACAGAGTAGAGTTGTTGGATCATCTGGTGATTCCATGTTTAATATTTTAAAGAACTGCTACACTGTATTCCACAGCTGGGTTGCCATTTTAGAGACAGGAAGCTCTCTTTGAACAATCTAGTATCACAGTGTGTTAACTTTTCATTGCTGTGACAAAATACCTGAGACAAACAACTTACAGCAGAAAAGATTTATCTTGGGTCAGGGTTTCAGCCCATAGTTGCTGGCTCCATTACTGTGGGTTCGTGGTGAGGTAAAACATGGCGGATAAGGCATGGTGAACCAGAGATTTTTCTGTCATTGCAGCTAGCAAGCAGAGAGAGAGATGGGGGCAGAGAGGAAGGGACTGGTGAAAGCATATAGTCCCCAAGGGCATGCCCCCAAGGACCTACTCCATTCAACTTGGTTCCACCTCCTGCAGTTTCAGTAGTCTGTAATAGTCCATTCAGCCATGAGTCCCTCAATGGATGAACCCACTGATGAGGTCAGAGCCTCATGGTCCAACCACTTCCCAGACACCCCACCTCCGAACACTACTGCTTTGGGACCAAGCCTTCAGCCCTTGGGCCTTTGGGGACAGTCCAGATCCAAACCCTAACACACAACATAGCTTGTGTCAACCTCTTTTCTGAGGAATTTCTTTTAAACTTTGCTTTGTGCTGAAACATATTCTAGTGCACAATTTTTTCCCTGACGTTCTTTTCAGAACATCCTCCCCTCTGTTCGCCTTGGCACTTACGGTCCTGGGGAGCTTAGCTGGGCTCAGGCTTCCCATGGTTCTGAGGGAAGCTCCTCCCAGAGTGCAGGCGTCTCCTCCAAGTTCAGCACCATGGCAAGGGCAGCGCATGGTCCCGTCCTCCGAGTCGCCTTCCCGCCGCCCCTGGTGCAGATTTCGGGTCTCGCTCAGCATCATTTTCCCTGGAAAGCTCTGGAGCGTTGCCCCAGAAGACGTCTCTGAAATGCCTTCTGCTTCCTACCATTTTTCTAGCCCTCTATGACTAATCCGAAAATGAATCTTTTGAGAAAAAGAAGCGGGGGGGTGGGAATGAAAAAAGCCCCCTCCCAAGACAAACAATGAGAAATTGCTAAAAATAATAGACGCTTTATTGTTTCTCTTGCTAAAGGCCACGTTTTTGGCTGGCTTCTGCTATTCTTCATGCCCCTGGGGCACATTTCCTTTTCAATGAAAGATTGTATAGTAAGGGGAATAGCTCGTAATTTGGGCTACAAATTGTGTGTGACATTTCCGTGTCTCATTTGGAGGTTATCTCTACTGTGGCCTAAGAAGAGCTTTTGCTTTCCTTGGCATTGCCTGAAAACAGAGAGTGCACCCCCAAACAAGTGTCCCCCTGGGATCCTGTAATGGGGTATAACATGGCTCATTTTGGAGTGTTTTTTTGGGGGCTGGGGAGGGTACTAGGGATTGAACTCAGGAGCACTTGACCACTGAGTCACATCCCCAGCCCTTTTTTTGTGTTTTATTTAGAGACAGAGTCTTGCTGAGTTGCTTAGGGCCTCCCTTGCTAAGTTGCTGAGGCTGGCTTTGAACTCAGGATCCTCCTGCCTCGGCCTACCAAGCCACTGGGTTCATAGGTGTCCGCCATGGCACCCATCTCATTTTGCTGTTTTTTTTAAAGGTTGAGATTAATGTCCTTACCTCTTGCATTAACAGTACTGTGCCCCACACCAAAACCAGTCATGTTCCTTTCCTTCATGTCTCTGTGGCTTCAGTATTAGCAGGAGATGGACACGAGTGGATGAATTGGGATTTCTACAAGCCTTTTCAGGGTGAAGATGTATTTCCACCTTCCTATGAAGATCATAGTGATTTCAAAGCTTTTCAGGATGCAGCCACCCCTCAGAGTAATTTTTCAGAGTGCTAGTAAAGAGCAAGGGCTTTGTGGTCTGGTGCGCCGCAGTTACAGTTGGCCTGCCATTGTGTGATCTTGGTCAGATTGTTCCATCTTTGTCAATCCCAGATACTGTCTCTAAAATGAAAAATGGAATTGAGTAGTATAGGAACAGTACCTGGTACCAAATATGAGCTCAACATTTTCTCTTCTTATTAACACGTCCTTGAAGACAAAACCATGTTCTTTCTCTTCGTCTTGAATGCACATAGTCTATTAATAGGTAGTAAGTATTCAGAAATCATTTGCTGTAGGGAATTGCTTTAGCAGAACCAGTGTTCCTTTGAATAACTCTAAATAATTAGATTTTTCACTGGGCATGGTGACACACGCCTGTAATCCCAGTGACTCTGGAGGTTGAGGCAGGAGGATCACAAGTTCAAAGCCAGCCTCAGCAACTTAGCGACGCCCTAAGCAACTCAGTGAGACTCTGTCTCTAACAAAAATATAAAAAGGGCTGGGGATGTGGCTCAGTGGTTAAGCACCCCTGCATTCAATCCCCAGTACAAAAAATTAAATTAAATTAAAATAGTTAGCTTTTTCCATATTATGTTTTCAATCATGATAATAATCATAGCAACTAAACTTTGTTGAACAGTCAGTATGTGTTGGCCATTGAGTGAACACTTACATACATTAATGCACTACATCCTCACAACCACCTTAGGAGACAGGTCCTGTTAGGAGACAGCTGCTTTTACAGATGAGGAAAGCAACTCGAGTAAAGAGAGTTAAGTAACTTCCTGTAGGCAGGAAGTAGCTCAGCTAAAACTTGAACCCAACAAGTCTAACTCCAAAGTCTGTGCTTTTAACTTCATGGGTTCTTAAGGCTTTTGTTCTCAGGTTCCATTTATTCACTTAAAATAAGATTTATTTATATGAGTTCTATCAATGTTTACCACGATTACTTACCTACCAATTTTAAAAATAGTTATTAATTTATTTAATAAGAATAGGACACTTATTTCTTGTGAACATACGTGTCATTTTTTCTAAAAGGACCAGAACATTAGTGTAAACAGTGGCGTAGCATTTTCAAAATCTCAGTGTCTGGCTGGATTAATAGAAGACAGAAGAGTAATCATATCTGTGTCTGCATTCAATTTATTGTGATATCATGAGTCATTTTACCCTGAGAGAGCACCATGGTACCTTCACCAGAGACTGAGGTGAAATGGCAGATGCCTCAGTGTTATGAAGGCATTTTCTACTTTACAGACCCCCTGGGAGGTACTTTGGGGTGGTCACTGGAAGTGTCCCAGCCACACTTTATGGACCACTGTCTACCTTGTCTCACTTTTCTGGTAAGAAGTTTACGGGTCTGATGAGAACAGAGAAGGGAAGGGGTGTCGGGAGCAATTCCTAACCCATCAAGTGGGTTAGAATGTGCCAGAAGTGGCACGGACGGTGGACAAAGTCCATTGATGTTTTTATAATTTCACTTTATGTGATTGGCCCAAGGGATAAATATTTTAAATCCATTTTATAGTCAAGAACATTGAGATTAAAAGATGGAACTTTTCTTGAAGACACTCAGGAAAGAAAGGATTTGAACCCATGTCACCTGAGTCTGAAGTTGCTATTCATTCTGCCATTTTGGAATAAGTAGCTGACATGCTGCTGTAAATGAGTTTGGGCTGGCTTTAACTGGGACTTTGGGTTTTAAATGATAGAACTACAACTTAAGCTTGTTTAAGCAAAAACAGCAAAAGATCACTTCTTGCCAGCAAAAGCAAGTGGTCTGTGCAGTCCAGGTGAGGTAAGATCTAGGGGTTGAAGTAACGAAATCAGAGCTCAGGTTTTCCTCTCTGTGTCCCGTGGCTTGGCTTCCCTCATGGCTGGAATCATTCTAGGCAGCGTTTGACCCTAACCGCTGCTCTGGTCTTTCTCTGACCAGCTTGGCACCTCCTGTGTCTTAGTCTCTTTGTGCCGCTTTAACAAAAGCATCCAGGACTGGGCAGTTGATGAACAACAGACACTGGTGGTTCGTAGTTCTAGAGGCCGGGAGCCCAAGATCCAGGCACTGGCAGGTGCTGGTGTCTTTCTGGAGCTGTCCGTGTTTCCAAGGTGCAGCCTTGGTACCATGGAGGTATTATAGTCAATCTAATGTCTCTGTGACCAAAAGAACTGACAAGAACAGATAGAGAAAGGAAAAATTATTTTTGGTCATGGTTTCAGAGGCTCAGTCTGTGGCCGACCAGCTCTGTAGCTCTGGCCCAAGGTACGGCAGAACGTCATGGCAGAAGGGCATGGCAACCAGGAAGCAGGGAGAGAGAGAGGGGACTAGTTCCACTCACCAGGGACAAATATCAACCTCACAGGCACACCCCAGGACTTGCTTTCTCTAAGCACACCCTACTTGCCTACAGTTACCACGCAGTAGTCTTTTCAAATTACTAATTCATCAGATGGATTCATTTATCGATCAGGTTACAGCTCTCATAACCTCATCCTGTCACTTCTGAACACATCTACACTCTCACACGTGAACTTCTGGGGGACTCTGAATATCTAAACCATGACAGGAGTGGGAGGAATACATGTCCTTACAGGGCAGACGGCAGAGGTCAGGTGAACCCCACACTTCTGCAGCCTCTTCTATGAGTACTTAATCCCATTCCCGGGGTGGGGCCCAAAGACCTAATGACCCCTCGACGGCCTTCGCCTTGCTGCTGCTGCTGGGCGCAGCACCCAGGGCCTCCTGCATGCTGAACACATGCTCCACCACGAAGCTGTACCCCAGCACCCCGCCCTAGTAAACCTGTCACACTGGCTACTCAGTCTCAACAGCTGAATTTTGGAGGGGACCCATTGAAACCACAGTATGCTCCAAAAGGGAATGTGTTATTCCCAAAAGTTTCATTGGGAATCCTGGGGATGGCTCTCATTGGACCACTTGGGACTTTGAACCAATTCCAGGGCGAGGGAAGTAAAGACCTATGATTGGGCAGGTTTAGGAGTGCGTGCAAGTCCTAGTGGGGTCAAATGCATCCACGCCTGTGTTGGTCTGGGTCACCTCCTCTAGCGTGGGGAGGGGCAGTCCCAATGAAAGCTCTTGCCCGACAGCGATTCCGGGCAGGAAGGCACCACAGACGTCCACGTGGGTCTCGTTTTCTCGTGTTAACTAGCCCCCATCCTGAACGGGGTTCACCCACGTCCCTTCCTCCCTTGTCTCATTCTGCAGACTCGTCATATAGGCTGCCATGGTCCTAGCCTGTGTGCTTTGCTCGCCTGCTCGTAAGGAGTTGGCTGTGTCTTGGAGACAGATCAGACAGACAGGCGAAATGCTCCAGAATAGTCGCCAGCCGTAAAGGGGCACATGCCGTCGGTCACAGCGCAGGCGGAGGCACGCGGCCGACAGACACGAGTGAGGGACGAGCGCGGCTCTGACGTCTGTAGCACGGGGCTCCACCTTGTGCAAAGGAGAGTTGGGGAGAAGTCCTGTCTGTCCTTCCGGGAGGGCCGTGTCCCTGGAGTGTGAGTCAGCCCGCAGACCCCACGAAGCCGGTCCCCCCTGCGCCCCTCACCCAGGGCTGGGGTTCGCTCTCTGGCCAGAGTGTGAGAAGCATGCTCTCCAGACTGTTCCACGGTGCTGCTTCACACTCGGCATGTCCGTTTCTCAGAAATTGGTGTCCAGGTCACCATGAAGACACTGCTGACAGGGAGCAGTTTGTCACGGTGGTTATTTTCACTGGAAAGAGGGGCAGTTCAGAGGAGTGTATGGTTGATTGTTGTCAGAATCAGAGAACTCAGCAATACCTATGCTGACAAACTGCCAAAGGCTCAATTTTGTTTCAGATAAATTGCAAGAAAAGCAACATTTTTAAAAAAAACTCATATTTAACTGAGATGCAATTAGCAACAAGGATTTCTTCTTCCTTTTCTTTTCTTTTCTTTTCTTTTCTTTGATTTTTGGTACTGAGGATTGAATCCAGGAGCACTTAATCACCGAGCCACATCCCCAGCCCTTTTTATATTTTATTTAGAGACAGGGTCTCACTGGGTTGCTTAGGGCCTCGCTAAGTTGCTGAGGCTGGCTTTGAACTCATGATCCTCCTGGCTCTGCCTCCCAAGCCGCTGGGATTACAGGTGTGCACCACCACGCCTGGCTTTTCCTTTCTTTCTCTGTTTCTGCAGTACTGGGGATCGAACCCAGCACTTCATGCCTGCTAGGCTAGCACTCTGCTCCCACCCAGCCCTGCAACACAGGATTTCTACTTAAAGAAAGCACTTTTAAAAATATTTGAAATATTTGAAGCACTTCATACATTGTAGCCTAACATTATTATTAACTGCTGGGAAGCATCTGTGGAAGGATGTGGCCTGTACTTAGAGAAGCCTGTTTAGCTGTTAATCCAGCTTCAGGAATTCAGATGTTGTTACATTTATTCCAGGAATCAAAAACAGCTCACTCTGAATTAGTCTCTTCTTAAAGATTCTGCTTTGAAATTTGAAGGGACTGAATCCTCGAGCCTCCCTTTTCTAACCCAAGCTTGCACAAATCTCAGTGTCTTGCTCAGCCATTGCAATGCCTACTTGCTCCAGTGCAAAAACAAAACAAAACAAAAACCTAAAACACGGAGGAACTTGAACTTGGCATTTCTACAACCAGTTGGAAGTTTTTATCTCCAGGTTTTTAGGTTTGATGCTTAAAGCTACTACATGCATTGGCTTGCACTTTACTTTGACTCTTAAGTCCTGAATGGTTGGCAAAATAAGCTAACCAACTATCCAGTTTGGACTTCTCATCCACAGTCTGCGTCTTGAGGACAAGTGGGGGCTTTATTTTTCAGCTTTCACACTCCCCCTGATTTCTTTCTTTCTTTTTTTTTTTTTTTTTTTGGTACCAGGGATTGAACTCAGGGGCACTTGACCACTGAGCCACATCCCCAGCCCTTTTTTATATTTTATTTAGAGGCAGGGTCTTGCTGAGTTGCTGAGGCTGGCTTTGAACTTGTGATCCTCCTGCCTCAGCCTCTCCAGCCGCTGGAATTATAGGTGTGCACCTCCATGCCTGGTGTCCCCCAGATATTGACAGAGGATTCTCCTCTGTCACACTGTAGCTAATAGTGTGAGATAGTGGGGACTCATTTTTCTTCATCATTCAGAAGGCTCTTTTTCATCCTGTATTAGTTAGGGTGTGCTACCATAACAAACTGCCACCGCCTGGGTGAATTTATTTTTTCCCATTTCTGTAAGCCAGAAGTCAGAGATCAAGGTGCCAGCAGGGCTGGTCTCTGGTTAGTCCTCTTGTGCTGGCTCAGGGGACAGCCACCTCTTTCTTGGGGTCCTCACATGAACTTTTTGTTCATCCATGCCCAGAGGAGAGAGAGAAGTCTCTTGTGTCTCCTGATAGGAAGTCCTATCACATTTAAGCTCCACCCTGTGACCTCATTTAACCTTTCCTACCTTAAGAGACCCCAGCTTCAAACACTGTCACCTTGGGGATTATGACTTTAAGATGTGAATTTGGAGAGAACACAGTTTAGTCCATCATAATCGTGATGGGGTTTCTCCCCTTCTGGAAGCCTATGATGGAGGTCTTTTCGGCTTCCGGTCCACACGGTGTTCTTGTCTACCAGAATCTCTGCTTGGAGAACTTGCCCGCTTGTGGTGGGTGGAAAAAGGACACTGTGAACTGTTTCAGCTGGAGAGAGTAACATGCGGATGAAAAGCTGGGCCAATTTCATCTTGTCTTTTCCTCTCCATTCCTATAAATGTGGCCGATCCTATCTGTTTATTTCCTGGCCCTCTTTGACGGGTGTCTGTGATTAAAGCGGGGAGGTTTGCTCAGTGTGGAGGTGAGCCTCGTGTGCAGCGATCCCACCTTCATCAAGGAACCAGGGAGAGGAGACCAGGGACAGTCCCTCATTATCATTTTACTTTAGGTTTAAAGGTATCCCGGTGGTTTCCGGCATAATTGGCTTTGGCCTCTAATCCTATGCATGGAGTTACCCGCTTGTTTATGCATTTGTAATATAGTGGTATTGGGGACTTGGTGGCAGTCAGCCTCTTTTGTTCCAGAATTGTGGCCAAGATGCAAAGTGGGGACAGAGGGCACAAGTACCCCACATTTTAAGTTCAGAAGTTGGACCCACTCAGCTGGATGCAGGGGTGCACACCTGTAATCCCAGGGACTCAGGAGGCTGAGGCAGGAGGATTGCCAGCCTTAGCCATATAGCGAGGCCCTAAGCAACTCAGTGAGACCCTGTCTCTAAATAAAATACAAAAAGGGCTGGGGATGTGGCTCAGTGGTTAAGGACCCCTGGGTTCAATCCCTGGTACCAAAAAGAAGAAGAAGAAGTTGGGCCCACTTGAGGATGGCCAGAGGTCTTTATTTCAGGAGAATGGGCTTCGCCAACAGCATCCAGGCCCAATCTGATGTAAGAGCAGTTCAGGATAAAAACAGGTAGTCTTTCCAGTGCCCACTCCCTGGTAGCAAGGATTGAACCCAGAGGCACTTAAACACTGAGCCACATCACCAGCCCTTTTTTATTTTTTGTTTAGAGACAGGGTCTCACTGAGTTGCTTAGGGCCTCACTAAGTTAGTGAGGCTGGCCTTGAACCTGCAATCCTCCTGCCTCAGCCTCCCGAGTCGCTGGAATTGCAGGCATTCACCACTGTGCCAAGAAAGAGGTGGTGTTTGAGGGAGAAGAATATTGCCTAAAATCTTCTCTGCCCTTTTCCTCCCGTGAGAGAGGTGAGTGGGTTGTCCCTTGATGTGAGCTGTCCGAAGCCAATTCCATGCCTCTGGAAGCTGCTGATGAAGTTAGGGTTGGTGAGTGTTAGTTTCTTCTCTAACCTTGCTCTGATTTTAATGAACGCGGGCCTCAGACCAAATTCTCCCACACATGCAGACACTGACTAAATGAATATGCATCAGCAGAGCAGGCTCAGAGCAGCTCATCAGCCCACTCTGCGTGCCCACAGCAGCCCGGGCTTGCTGTCCCATGGAGTAGCCAAGGCTCATCCGTGGCCACACGCTGCAGTCATCAGGGGCGCTTTAAAAAGATTCGGATGCCAGTCCTCCCTCCAGACATGCCCACGTTTCTTCGTCTGGGTGAGGCCAGGCTGTTTATTTAAAACCTCTGCATCCAGAGTTCAGCCAAGGTGGAGAACCAGCAGGTCCAGCCACAACCTGGATGGAAGTTTAATTGAAAGCCAACCCAGGAGCATGCTAGAAGCAGGTTCTGTCTCCTCTCCTTGAGACGCTTTGGCTGGAAACCTCTGGAACCAGAGGCTGAGCCTTTCACCAGGGATTAAGTCCTGGGCATGGGTACAGGCCCCAGTGGCTCTTAGGTCCACTGGTTTCAGGAGTAGGAAGCATCTATTTCGGCCACTCCCCATGCCCCACACATCTCACATTTCATCAGCAAGACCCTATTTCTAATGTCCATCAGGATAATAAGTCACCAGTTTCACCATTTAGAATTTATTTGGGGCCAGGCACTGTGACACACACCTGTAATCCCAGGAGCCCAGGAGGCTAAGGCAGGAGGATCTGGAGTTCAAAACCAGCCTCTGCAAAAGCAAGGCCCTAAGCAACTCAGTGAGACCCTGTCTCTAAATAAAATACAAAACAGGGCTGGGGATGTGACTCAGAGGTTGAGTGCCCCTGATTTCAAGTTTCCAGACTCCATTCCCCCCCCAAAAAACAAAGAATTTATTTTGGACCAGGTGTGTTGGCACCCTGTAACCCCAGCAGGAAGCTGAGGCAGGAAAGTTCAAAACCAGCATTAGCAATTTAGCAAGGCCCTGAGCAACTCAGCGAGACCCTGTGTCTAAATGTCTCCAAACGAAATATACAAAGGGCTGGGATGTAGCTCAGTGGTTAAGTGCCTCTGGGTTCAATCCCTGGTTCCAGGTTCACACACACACACACACACACACACACACACACACACACACAGAATTTATTCTGGCATCTCCTATGGTTTGAATGTCTCTGCCCAAACTCATGTTGAAATGTAATCCCCATTGTGAGGCATTAAGAGTGTGGAAACTTAATCCCACCATGGTATTTAGGGTGGGGCCCTTGGGAGGTAATATGGTGAAATGAAGCCACGAGGGCAGGGCCCTCCCCCTCCCTCCCATCGGATACCCTGTGCTGCCTTGGAACTCTTACAGAGTCCCCCCAGTAAAGCACTCACCAGATGAGGCTGCCCCATCTGGAGCTTCCCAGTCTGGAACTATGTGCCAATAAACCTTCATTCTTTTTAAGTTCCTTTGTGATATTCAGTTATAGCGACAGAAAACGGACCAAGAAAGATGTCCTCCTTGATGCTCATTAGAAGTTGCTGATGGTTGACTAGATAGGCTGAGAGAAGTGTGTGTCCACCAGCCCTCTGCTGGCCTTTCCAGTATGATGCCAGCTGCCTCCCCGCGTCCGCGTGCTCCTGGCACATTAACTGACAACTTGTCACCTCATGGGTAACCCACCTGGAACATGCCTGATACTGTGATCATTGTTCACATGTATTTAAAAGTAAATGACACTCATATCAGCACAGCATCTTCCCAAAGCTGGGCACACGGAATATTGTTTGGAAAGAAAATGGGTTGCAAAGACTGGACATGTCCCAGGTGCCAGTCGTCCCCTCTCTACTGTGCAACCAAGGAAGGACTACACGCCAGACGAGGCACCTGTGTTGTAAGGATTGGTCCTGCCAGAAGCAGTGGTGCACACCAAACCCAGTGGGTCGGGAGGCTGAGGCAGGAGGATCGGGAGTCCAAAGCCAGCCTCAGCAACTTAGCAAGACCCTAAGCAACTCAGTGAAACCGTGTCTCTAAATAAAAAAGGGCTAGGGATGTGGCTTGGTGGATTAGTGCCCCTGGGGTTCAATTCCTGGTACCAAAAAATAAATAAATAAATAAATAAAAAGGAGGAGGAGGAAGAGGAAGGGGAGGAGGAGGAGGTCCAGTACCACTCTCAGAGGACAGGAGGACAGGAGGACTAGGACTAGGCAGACTAGTACCATGTCTCTACACCAAATGGAAAAAAAGAGCCATATTAGCTATGCATGTTCTGTGTGCGAACTGTGGTGGCGTCCCCGTAGCCCTGCCAAACCGTCACCCTAGAACACTGTGAAACCCATCACTGCCTCCCGTCAGGGCAGCTCCTCCAGGGCAGA
The DNA here is from genome assembly GCA_020662805.1 of Glaucomys volans. Classification (NCBI taxonomy): domain Eukaryota; kingdom Metazoa; phylum Chordata; class Mammalia; order Rodentia; family Sciuridae; genus Glaucomys; species Glaucomys volans. The sequence goes on from JAJEJO010051647.1 coordinate 40,290, forward strand.
TCGGCTGAGGGGCTCTGCGTTCGAAGGTGTCAGTTGGTCTCAGATCTGCTCCCGTGTATCTAATGGGTCCCCAGGAAGAAGGGTAGCAACCACCCAGGGTCCTTCCCTACACGCCGCTGAGCCATGTGCCAAGAGCAGGCCACACTGCTGGGGCATGGTCCCAGACTGCCCATCTCCTGCCTGCTAGCGTCCCACTGGTTAGTGCCAGTCACATGACCACCCAACATCAGCGAGGCACATCCTCCTCCTAAGGCTGAACATTGGAGAGAATGATTCTTTAGGGACAATCATTTCATCTGCCGCAAGAGTCCAAAAGAGGCACATCCCCTCTGTCATCTTCCTTGTCCCACATCCTGGAGCCATAAGCTGCGGAAAGAGGCTGCCAGGGTGGGGTGGGGTGGGAAGAGTGCACAAAGGAAGACAGTTCTCCACTCTGCCTCAAGCGTTTGAGCCACCATGATAATGGTGGGATGGGATGGGATGGGGTGGGATGGGATGGGATGGGATGGGATGGGAAAAGACCGTTATTCTAAACACAAAACTCAAGTTTTACAAAACCCAGAGCATAGCCTTAGAAAATGGAAATGAGGGCGGGTGTGGTGGGGCAGGCCTGTAATTCCAGCAACTTGGGAGGCTGAGGCAGGAGGATAGTGACGTCAAACCAGCCTCAGTAACTTAGTGAAGCCCTAAGCAACTTAGTGAGACCCTGTCTCAAAACAGAAAATACAGGGGGCTGGGATGTGGCTCAGTGGCTGAGCACCCCTGGGTTCCATCCCTGGTAACAAAAACAAAACAAACAACAACAAAAAACTTAAGAAAATTGAAGTGAGATGCTTCCTGTAATTCGGGTTGCTGAAGAAGCATACAGTGGATTAAGATGTTTACTGAAGGAACCGTGTCCCCAGCCGGAAAGGGGAGCCTGACCCAGCAGAATTGAACACTGAGAATGGTGAGCACGATAGCCTGGTTGTGTTTGTGCCTCGGTGTGCCGAGACGCCTCGGTAATCCATTCCGTGTGCTTGCTCTGATGTCACTGACGGACATGCCTTTGTCGACCCCTTGTCTGGTGGTTAGCTGGAAGGAGGCATTTCACAAGTCTGAGCTGGGGAAGCTCACGGAGCTGGCAGAAGGAAAAAGAACAGAGCAGATTGTCTCGTTGCAGTCTTTCCCTCTGTCTTCTACAAGGAGCTGCTTTCCCTCTTTGGGATTCTAGTTGCCAATCTGTTCATTGTGGATAATTTGCAAGAGTAAGAGTTCCCAGGGTCTGTTTCCCAGGCCCCCAGTTCTCCATCAGGCTAGAAACGCTGCTCTGAGAAGAGAGGATTCTGTGGTCAGGTGTAGCTGGGGCATTGACCCAGGAGTTCCCCCACTGCAGGTCTTCCTAGAGCTTGTGATAGGGTAAAGGTCATTGTGAATATGTAAGAAAGGGACTAGTTCCTGTTGCTGTTTACCGTGCCACTTTGACTAGGGAATGCTTTTTTCAAGGAATGTGAGACCTGCAAACGCTGCCCTCGAGGACATACAGGATAAATTGGGTTAAATTACTTTTGGTTTTGGAGAAAAGTGCTACAGAAATTCATGACTTATTTGCTTCTTTTTTTTTTTAATTAACAAGGTCTCTTTGATCTGCTGTTTTCCAACTGATCTCCTCCACTAAAATCTACATCATCTTGTGAGCCTGGTTAATAAACTCGGTGTTCAGCAAGAGGCACTTGATTTTCATGAGGCCTGGGAGAAAAAGAGCTCAGGGAGAGAAGGCTAAAAGAAAGGGAGCCTGCGGAACAGTGAACGCTGTCACCACTGGGACTCCTCTGTCCCGCTAAAAAATTGTAGTTCCTGAGTTGGGGACATAGCTCAGTAGACAGAGGACTTGCCTCGAAAGCACAAGGCCCTGGGTTCAATCCCCAGCACCACAAAAAAAAAAAAAAAAAAAAAAAAAAAAA
>JAJEJO010051648.1:0-29443 GCA_020662805.1 Glaucomys volans
AGTCACAATGTCACAGCCTGTAATGTATCATGAAATTAAACTGTATCAACTAATATTTTTTAAATGAAATAAAAGCAAAATAACATTAAAAAGGAAAGAAAATATCAGAGTGGGTTGCATATAGCAAGGGTATTGTTTTCTGAACTTTTGCTTGATTCCAATATGTGTACACACACATAGATGCTGAAGTCATGCTTACAAAAATATTTCTTGTGGGTTATGGTAAAAAGAAAACAAAGTTTGAAATCCTTTGCTCTACATGAATCACCTCGCTCTCCTGCCCCCATGCCAATAGCTGTCCCCTAAATCATATCTGCGCATTATTATCTCTAGGCCTCTATTTCCGCATATTTAACTGGTACATTATAGTTGAGTGTTATTATTACATATTCATACCTGCACATAATATAACAATGTCATTTGACCAATATCACTCCCCAGCACTCCCCCCCACCTCCTACCTCTTGATTTCTTTCCTCTACTGATCTCCCTTTGATTTTCATGAGATCTGTTCCAATTTTCTTTTCCCTTTTCCTCTCTAGTTTCCACATATGAGAGAAAACATATGACCCTAGACTTTCTGAGTTTGACTTATTTCACTTAACATTATGGTCTCTAGTTCCATCCATTTTCCTGCAAATGAAAGAATTTCATTTTCCTTTATGGCTGAATAAAACTCCATTGCATATATATGCCACATTTTCTTTATCCCTTCATCTACTGATGGACATCTAGGCTGGTTCCACAGTTTGACCATTATATACACACTAATCTTTGGCATTCTAAGCTGTGCGCCAATTGCTCTGCTAATTCTTCAAAATCAAGTCTCCTCCAAGAAAATTTACTCTTCCATTTACTCTCTTTTTCTGAACTTCCTAAACTCTCCTTCCCACCAGGTCCTCTTCCCTTTCTTCTAATACTTACCAGATGATTTGAAGCCACCAGGCCTGGCCCTCTCAGACTCCAGAAAAGTCCCTCCTAACACTTGCAGCAGAGTTCTGACCAAGAAGCTGCCATGTGTGTCTCCGCAGTAGAAAAGAAAATCATCACACACCTCAGAGGCTAGTCCCAGGACCAGCTCCTCCAGGGTCTCCAAGGAACCATCCTTCCCATTCTCCTCCTCCTCCTCCTCTGCCTCCTCCTTCTCCTCTGCAGGACTCCCCAGCAACCGAGGCAGCTGCAGCAAAGTACTTTGCAATACATGAACCCCGCACCGATGACTGGCCACAAAGCGCAAGTTGGAGCGCAGAGCAGCCCATACTCGACACAACGGTTTCAAAGGACTGAACTCCAACAGTTCCTGCAACATCTCACTGCCAGCCCTGTTCGTAGCCAAGGATAGGGCCTGAGTCTCCACCTCTTTCAAAACATTGTGCACCATCAGCTCTGGAAAAAATGAGGACAGAAACACTTTAAAGGCACTGAGAAAAGCATAAGGTCCATCACTTAACCAAGAGGCGGAGAATGGGGATAGACGAAGAGGTCACGAGAGAGAAAACTAAGTGCCCACGCCCGGAGGACCCCATGAAGTTTCCATGCCTGTCCTGGATCTTGCGCTCTTGATTTAGTTGCTCCCTACCTCGTTCTTCCCCGGCTTCAGGAGCCTCTTTTAGAGCCGACAGCGCCCGTCGGAAATACCCCAGAGCTTCGGGGCTCAAGTGTGGTTGAGCATCTGGAGTCCGCTCAGATCCCCTGTCTGCAGGCGGACGGCGATGCTGCTCGCGGCCTCGTGGGAGCCGCCCCGACACTTTTGCCCCGCGCCCCCTTTTGCTGCCAGATGGGAACTGGTGCCCCGCCTTGTGGGGGGAGCGCGGACCCAGCCCCATATGTGCTGGTCTGGGAAGTCTTCCTTAACCGTAGAAGGAAGCTCAGGCCCCAGGTGTGGGCCCCGTACCGATGAAGCTGAGCAGCGCCGGCGCACTCCTGGCGCAGCGTGTTGCGTCAAAGTTCCGCGACCGCCCTTGTTGGGCGCGGTGGGTGTGCCCCGGGTGTGCCCCAAGTTGCCCGCCCATCACCGGTGGGTCCTAACTCCGGCGCAGGACCCCGCCCCCTTGGTCCTACCAGAGAATCAGCCCGAATGCAGAGGAGTGACCCTTGAAACGCTGCTCCAGGTCGTCAGCCCAACTCCAATCAGTACCAGGACTTCACCCAGCTCCCTCACTCTAACCCGGAACAAGTAACCTCGTCCCGCCCTGAGTTCAGAATCAACGTTCTAGAACTGTGTAGGTTAAAGGTCTGGAGAACTAGACTGAGCGAGGATCCCAGAGGCAACACCGGCTGCAGGTAAAGCGCACAAGCTTTCCGGGCCGCTCCGTTCACTGCTGGCTGCACCGTCCTCGCGGTTGGCCAGAGCTCTAAGTTACCCAGGACTCTGCGTGGCCATTCCCCAAGGGATCGCCTCTGCAAGTTCCCCCACCTAGTTAAGTCCCATTCAGAGGGTCCCTGGAGGGTCCTATCCGGCCCTTTCTTCCTTTCCTGAATCCCCCAAAAGGAACAGTCGGCCTGTCCTGGGCCTGTACTTATCCTCTGCTGTACTTATCCTCTGCCGAAGCTTTTCTCGCGTCAAAGGATTCCAACGTTGGCTCTTCGTCCTATCCCTATCAGGATCCCCCCTCCACACAATCTGCAGGCTTCCCTCAAGGCAACTCTTTGCTTCCACAGATACCCCCTTTGCCTGTGAGTTATGGTAACTTCCATGAAGGGCCAAGTGTGTGTGGTGACTGGTGCCTCCAGGGGTATTGGCCGTGGCATTGCCTTGCAGCTCTGCCAAGCAGGTGCCACAGTTTACATTACTGGCCGGCATATGGACACCCTTCGGGCCACTGCTCAGGAGGTGAGTGACCATTTGAGGGAGTCCTTCCAATTAACCACACTTCCTGATCCCTTACCTGATCTTAGAAGACCCTGGTAAAGGGCTGAAGGTGTAGCTTGGTGGTATGACACCATAATATTCCTCAGAAAACATGAGTATTTACTCAGAGTGGAATAGAGAAACCGCATAAATAACTTAAGGTAAGATTGAATTTTGTCACCAAATAAGTTGTATGAAAAAACTTTGTATTTGAGAGTTGCAGGGGTTTGGGAATTGGAACTAAAGGGTTTTGGACCTGTGACTTCCTCTAAGGCAAGGTGTTACTGAACTGTACATTTTCACTTAAATTCTCTGCTGGATTTCAGTAAATATTTGAGTGTGATTTTCTAGGCACTGAGGAAACCACTGGGGTTACCAAGATTAATAAAATGTAATTTTGAGTCCAACAGGAGGAAGTCAGATAAAGAAATCAAACATTTCAATGTAAAGTAGTTATGGTAAATGCTAAGAGGGAGAGATGCTCCAGAAGTAGGAGGATCCCAAATTCTAGGCTAACCTTGGCAGGTTAGCAAAACTCTGTCTCAGAATATTTTTAAGGGATTGGATATTTAGTTTAGTGGTAAAGCATTTGCCTAGCATGTGCACACCCCAGGTTCATTCCCCAGCACCACACACAAACAATTTCTGGAGGAAGGGATCTTTGAACTGGATCTTGAAAGGTAAGAATTAGATAAAGAAGGTTAGAAAAAGCATTAGAACAAAGGGAGCTGTGTGTGAGCAGAGGGGAAATGGTGAAAGAATATGAATGTTGTAAGGTAAAGCAAGGGAAGAATAGTAGGGGAGAAGCCAGGAAACAGTGGATCTTAGATGACCCTGGTAAAGGGCTGTAGATGTCCTGTGGTAGAGCAGTTGCCTAGCATGTGCAAGACCCTGGGTTTGATCCCCAGCACTGGGGAAAAGAAAACTGGTGAAGAACTTCAGCTTTATTCTCTAAGAGATGATCCAGTTAGAATATTTCAAACAGATCTGTGTTTTACTGCCACGTCCACTACTATTCCCCTCAGTGCTTGACACGGTTCCAGTGGGAATAATGAAGATTCTTGCATGGTCTAATCTTCTGGGAATTGTGGATGTGGCATGCTCCTTCTTGTTTTTGTGTTATTTCTTATTGTTATTGGATGTTTACATTTAAAGATTTCGGAAAAAATCAGACATTAAGTGATTTGGAACATAAAAATAACACTGCTCAAGCCTTAATTGATTTCATAGTAATATTACCTTAAGCAAACGGGAAAAATGTTGTGGGTCAGATCAACAAGAGTTATTGTCCACTGCTCTCAGTTAGCTTAACAGCCAGACTGCCTGTCTGCTTTAGCCTAAACCAGAATGTGCCCCACCTCTTAGTGAAACTGTTTTCACAGTTCAGGGACCACAGTGGATTGCATATAAGATTGATGGGAAGCTGTATCTTGTGTGTCAATTAACTATTAACAAAAGGAAGTTCCACTTTATATACTATAGACAGGTCAAAAGGTATTTATGCTGCATATCAGCCACCCAGAGATGTCTAAAATACAACTGTTATCCTTGACATAACTTTAAATCATGACGTGTTAAACCTATAAGGATAGCCTCAGCTCTAATCGTTCCTAGTAAGACGAAAACCAGAACCAGTTAATGGTTTAGTGATGTTTTGTTTAAGTAGAACTTGATTTGTTTTTATTATACTTATGTCCATCACATTTCCTTAGAGCTTTATCACTTCCCCTTCTATGTAACCTCAAAAGAATGTACTCAAGTTGAATGTATAGATATATATATAGATCATGTGTGAAATGGTAGTGGGACTTAGAATTTAGCCATGTAACAGTAAAGTTACAACTAAGCCTCAGATCTTCGAGTCTGTGTCGCTTTACTCTCGTCACCGACGCCTTCCCCCCACCAAGCTGTGCCACAACCCCTGCTAGGCTGGACCTCGGCATTTTACATCATTCACACTGATGTGATGGATTTTTTTTTTTTAAGTACTAGGGATTGAATCCAGGAGCGCTTTACCACTGAGCTACATCCCTAGCCTTTTTTTATTTATTTTTATTTTGAGACAGTCTCACTAAGTTGCTGAGGCTGGCCTTGAACCTGTGATACTCAGCCTCCTGAGTCACTGGGATTACAGGCATGCACCACCATACCCCACTAAAGAATTAAGGCAAAAAGACTGAAGGTCACATGAGCAATTAGAAGGCACAACTGTAGTTCAGGCCAGGGAGTAATAGTGTGAGGCCTGGAGCATGGATCCAGGATTGTTCAGCAACAGAGGGTTGTTGTTGGATAAGGTACTCTTCTTCCTCTGAAGTTGGAGAAAGGCAACCAATTGTAGAGAGTGAAGCAGAACAGAATTGGAAATAGTTAATTCCCAATAGCTTTGGTTTTTTTGATTACCAAGCGGGAGCACTGGTGGAGAGAGGGAAAGAGGACTGGGATTGAAGGGTGGGAGCTTAAGGGCATGAGAGTTGGAAATGACCAAGGACAAGGAAAGGATAGATACTTGTTTCTAGAAGTGGGCTCCATGCCTTGTCTATTACCCTTGGTTTGCAAAATATAATGCCTTGTGCATGATTGTAGTAGATTTTAAATGAGATTCCAATCTACTCTACTGAAAGAGGACTCACCATTCCTGAAGCTCTTCAAAAAGACACCAGAGGGCAATATTGCCTGCTGTGTTGCCTGAACTGATCTTTTCAATTCCCACGTCCACTTTGCTCGGGGAAATTGTGTTATATCTTGCACTACTGTGCAACTCTGAGTTCATATCCTTTGTTCCTCTTGAGGCACAATCCCTTGGGGGCCGATGTGTGCCTGTGGTATGTGATTCAAGCCAAGAAAGTGAAGTGGAAGGCCTGTTTGAGCGAGTAGATCGGGAGCAGCATGGGCGTCTGGATGTGCTGGTCAACAATGCCTATGCTGGAGTCCAGGTACCCTTTGAACTTGATCCAGCTCCATACTCCTGACCTCCCCCTCTGACCCTTGAGTCCTCATCCCCATTGTCCCTTCAATTACCCAGTCTTTTATACCTTCCTGCCTTCAGATCATCCAACCAATCACCTTCCCTATGTCTTTTAGACGATCCTGAATACCAATAAAGCATTCTGGGAAGCCCCAGCCTCCATTTGGGATGATATGAACAACGTCGGTCTCAGGTGTGTGCTTCCCATGCCCCATTGCAGTGGCTGGGCTCCCCTCACTCACTTAGCCTAAGGGCCCAGGCCTTCCCCATATGCCTTTCCCTTTTCCCTCTAGCCTCCCCCAGTCTCTTTTTTTCTATCTGTGTTCCATTTGCCCTTTTTATCTCTGTAGAAGTTCCATACAGGTGAGTGTGTACCTGAGAATGTCAACTTTTGCTTTTTTCTATCCATCATTTTCATCTGAATAAGCCCTTATCCTCACCCCTGCCTTACTCTCTGCCCTTCCAAAGGTAAGACCAGAAGGGAGCCTCTTCCTCTCAGTATTGCACACAGCCTATAGTCTACATTTTCAAAAATGGTTAGAGAGAGGAATTGATCAAGAGAATGTTAATAAGAAAGAGGGGGCACCAGCCATCCTTAGTTTTCACATCTTCACTCCATACCTACAGACAAGTGCATTCCCGATCAGAGATGGAATGGCAAGGGTGTCATGGGATCACACACACATCTGGCACAGAAGTGAGATGAAGTACAGTATTTAGAATTTGTCCAACACAATAACCTGTTATATCTGTTAGTTACTGTTAAAACAGTGTTACCCTCTCAGATAACTAAACTATACTTGATAGACATATAGAGTAACACTTGATACCTGTGAGAATAACCAAGAGATTATCCGGAAATACATGTCTAAAGCATGTAAGAACACACTCTGCTTCAATTTTGGTACTCTGGTGTCAATCCCAAGGAAGCAAAATTAGAATGCAATTGTGATTTCCACAAAGGAAGAAAAATTATGAGGACAGGGTGGGTGGTCAGGACAGAAGCAAGAAAGCAAAACCCAAAGAACTTAAAATTAGCCAATGGTCCTCCTGCTTTAGCCTTCTGAGTCACTGAAATTATAGGTGTGCACCACTACACCAAGTTGAAAACCAGTACAGTCTTATTTCCCTAACCACCATCCCTTCCTCCTTTGCCTGAAACAATTACCATTAATAGGTTAGTATATTCAGATCTTTCACACAAGTGACCCTCTCTCCCTCCCTCCCCAACCCTCTCTCACTCTTTCTCTCCCTCTCCCTCTACCCAGTCCCAGAAATTGAACATAGGGCTTCACACATGTTAGAAAAGATCTCTCCCACTGAGCTTTCTATTTTTTTTTCCAAAGTTATCCTCAATTTTTTCAATATTCCACTGGAAAGAGGTGCAGTAATTTATCTAATCCCTTATTTGTTGCAGCAGTAGAATTCCTTTTTTTAAATATATATTTTTAGTTGTTGATAGACCTTTATTTTATTCATTTATTTATGTGTGATGCTGAGAATCAAACCCAGTGCCTCACATATGCTAGACAAGCGCTCCACCACTGAGCCACAACCCCAGCCCAGAATTCTTCATTTTAAATTTTTTTTAGTTGTAGATGCACACAATACCTTTATTTTTATGTGGTGCTGGGGATTGATCCCAGTACCTCACGTATGCAAGGCAAGCACTCTACCACTGAGCCACAAACCCAGCCTGCAGCAGTAGAATTTTTGAATCAAAGAAATTGTGTTAACTTTCTGTCACTGTGACAGAAAGCCAACTTAGAGGAAGAAAGATTTATTTTGGTTCATAGTTTCAGAGGTTTCAGTCCATAGTTCGCTGGCTCCATTATTTCTGAGCCTGTGATGAGACAGCATATCATTGCAAAAGGGTGAAGTGGAGTAAAGCTGCTCACTTCACAGCACCCAGGAAGCTGAGAGAGAAAGGAAGGGACCTGGGGAAAGAGAAACCCTTCAAGGATATGCCTCCAGTGACCCACTTTTTCCAACAAGGCCCCACCTCCCAAAGTTGCCACCACTTCTCAATAGTGCCACCTGCTGGGAACTAAGCCTTCAACACATGAGCCTCTGGGGAACGTCACAAATCCAAATCATAACAAATATGTACTTTTTTTGGTACCAGGGATTGAACTTGGGCACTAAACCACTGAGCTACATCCCCAGTCCTATTTTATATTTTATTTAGAAACAGGGTCTCATTGAGTTGCTCAGCACCTTGCTTTTGCTGAGGCTGGCTTTGAACTCGAGATCCTCCTGCCTTAATCTCCTGAGCTGCTGGAATTACAGGTTGCGCCATGGACCTGACATTCCCACCAATTTTTAATCTCAAAACAATGAAGTAGAATAATTTGTTCCATGATATTCTCAGCCATACTAGACAATATCAGGCTACTCAAGCCAGCTTTGCTACTTTGATAAGCCAGTTATATAAGAGATTTGCTTTGGTTTCATTTTTGCCCAGTGCTTAGATTGAGGGCCTTGTACATGCTAGGCAAGCACACTGTCACTGTACTACATCTCCAGCCCTTTTTTACTTCGAGACAAGATCTCCCTAAGTTGCCTAGGCTAGCCTCAAACTTGTGATCTTCCTGCCTTACCATTCCAAGTAGGTGGGATTACAGGTTTGTGACAGTGTGCCTGGTCATTAAAGGTGATTTTAATTGATACTACTTTATCCATTTTTGAGGTTGACCTTTTGTCCCATTGTTTATTGGCTCTTTATACTTTTGGGAATTGTCATTTGTGTTATTAAGTTATACTTTTCCCAACGAGTTATAAGAGATTTGTAACAGTTGCCTTTGGCATATAATCTACTAATATTTTCTCCAATTTATCATTCATTTTTTTGCATGCATATCCTTATCTAGTCTCTCTACATATACAGAAATGTGTGTGTGTCTCCCCTATTAAGAAGTGAAATTTTTGTATTGTTTGGGGTTTTTGTTTGGTTTGTACTAAGAATTTAACAAGGGATGTAGTACCACTGAACTATACCCCCAGGCCTTTTTTTTTTTTTTTTTTTTTTTTGAAACAGGATATCACTGAGTTGCTGAGGTGGCCTCAAACTTATGATCCTCCTGCCTCAGCCTCCTGAGTGGCTAGGGTTACAGCTTGTTTTATAATTTCTGTCTTAGTGTGATGCTAAGAAAAGCCTTCCCCGGGCCTGGGGTTGTGGCTCAGTGGTAGAGTACTTGCTTGGCATGCATGAGGCACTGGGTTTGATTCTCAGCACCACATGTAAATAAATAAAATAAAGGTCCATTGACATCTAAAACATATTTAAAAAAAAAAAAGAAAAGCCTTACCCACCTCAAGTTTATAATTTCAATCATGTTTTCTTTCAGTACTTTTATGTTTTCAGTTTTTTTATATTTTAATATTTGATCCTTTTGGAATTCATTTTGAAATAATAAAAATGGTAGAGGATCAGTCCTTTCCAACCCAAATAGTCACTTGTCCATCTTTTCTCCATTGATTTGAAATGTCCCCTTTATACTATATAGCATTCTTACTTATACCTGAATCTAACTATTGACCATTTTTATTTCATTGACTTTCTTGTCTACCTTATACCAATACTGCATCCTTTGAATTATTATGCCATTATACATTTTAATATGGTGATGGTGCAGGTAGCAAATCCCCGTCACCTATAAGATACTGTTATTGTGGGATGTTTTGTTTTGTTTTGTTTTGTTTTGTTTTAGAACTGGGGATTGAACTCAGGAGTACTTGACCACTGAGCCACATCCCCAGCCCTATTTTGTATTTTATTTAGAGACAGGGTCTCACTGAGTTGCTTAGGGCCTCACTAAGTTGCTGAGGCTGGCTTTGAACTCACAATCCTCCTGCCTCAGCCTCCCGAGTTGCTGGGATTACAGGCATGTACCACCATGCCCAGCAAGATACTACTATTATTTTTCAGAATTTTCCTGGCTGTTCTTGCACATTTATTCTTCTTGTTGAACTTTAGCTTATTTGTCAATTCTTCAAAAAAAGTCTTACTGAGATATAACTCAAACTAAGTCTGTGAATTAATTTACATAGAACAGATGGTTTACATGTCAATTCTTTGGACTATTTTGTCTGCACTTGTTCTTTTATAGTAGAGTTTTTTCATGTAGACCTTATGTATTTCTTAAGTTTCTTTCCCCTGCACTTCTTTATGTTTATAATTGTCATTGTAACATGGCTCTTTTTTTTCTTTCTTCTAGAGATTGCCATTTCTCATCAGTCAATGGTTAATTTTACCAATTTTCCTCCCAGAATGTAGCCTCCAGCCCTATGCAGCCTCCCTGGCTGACTGCAGCCACCAGAGGGCCCAGGGGGTAGCCAAGGGCTGCAGTATCAAGGCCAGCATCAACACCATTCATTCCTTCTCCTTCCCTGCTCCACTTTCTAGAGGCCACTACTTGTGTTCAGTATATGGGGCAAGGCTGATGGTACCAGCTGGCCGGGGTCTCATCGTGGTTATCTCCTCCCCTGGAGGTCTGCAATATACCTTCAATGTCCCCTATGGTGTGGGCAAAGCTGCGGTAAGGACACAGTGGCACAGGGATTGGGGAGATGTAGGACACTGATGGTATTTACAGCTTGGGAGGTACAATACCAAGTGGTCAGAATAGTAATTCTGACTGTCCTTCATCTCTCCCTTTGCTCTATGAATGATTCCTTTTGGTTCCCCTTGGTCTGCCAGAGTAGACATTGCATGGGGGAAAGTGGGCTCATGGTAAAGAGCAAGGACCTGGGGAATCCTCATTAGAAGCAAGAAGGGCAGGGGAGGAAGGTGACATGGTCAGGTACCTTGATTATCATTCTGCCTTCTCTCCCTCCAAAGTGTGACAGACTGGCTGCTGACTGTGCCAAGGAGCTGAGACACCATGGGGTCAGCTACGTATCTCTGTGGCCAGGGTTGGTACAGACAGAACTGCTAAAGGATTATATGGCAAAGGAAGGGCACCCTGAAGATTCCCTCTTTAAGCAGGTTGGTAAGGGGAGGGGAAGAGAAGTGGAGAATGTAGGGGAATCATCCTCTCCATCCTCAATGACAAGATAATAGCAAGAGTAAATATTCACACTAGCTAGGTGTTTACTGCGGCAGGCATAGGACTGAGCATTTTACACACATTATTTCTTTTCAAATCTTGTAAATAAAATACAATCTCCATTTTACATATGGAAAAACTGAAACCCAGAGGAGTTAAGAAACTTGTTCCATGATTGGAGATATAGCTCAGTGGATAGAGCATGTGCTTAGCATGTGCAAACCCTGGGTTAAATATTCAGCACCAAAAAAGAAAAGGAAGAAAGAGAAGATAAAAAAGACTTGTTCTAGGTCATGCATGTCATAAATAAAAGATTGTCTAGCTCCAAAGCCTATGTACTTGACCCCTGCATTAAACCAACCTAGGAGTCCAAACACCATTAGATCCTTCTACTCAGGAAAGGCAGCATGTCATGGTACTGGGTGCAGGGCTTGCCAGAACATGGGGAGAAATGGTTCTGGTCCTTTCTAAGACACTGGGTCCTGCAGGTCTGGCATGAGATCTTTGGCCCCTCTTTCTCCTAGTACATAAGTTAAAAAGGGGAGATTTGGCAAGCACTCTACTCTGAGCTACATTTCCAGCCCTTGGGGGGAAAGATCTGGGCAGTGCTCTTGGAAATTAACCATTTATTTCCCAATCCATTTTTCAGTTCAAATCAGTTTTCTCATCGGCAGAAAGCACAGAAATGAGTGGCAAATGTGTGGTGGCTTTGGCAACAGGTAAAGACACTGGGAGCACCTGGTAACAAGAAAGAACATGGAGGACTTGCAGGGCAGTGGCAATCAGTATCCAGTTTTGGTTTGGGAGGCTGTTGAGGAATATGCCCATCTTTTCTCTGTCAAGGGTCAGGATTCCTGGTTTGAGCTTTGCAAGCCTCAGCAACTGGCTCCTGGGAGGTGTGGCCTAGAGCCTTCCTAGGAACAGAGAGACAGTTCTCCAAGAACCCTGAGCCTGTCTCAGCAGTGCCTTGTCCTAGTGGGCACCTTGTCACTCTATACCACTCCCATGCCTGGTATCTCCAACTGTACATTTGCCCACAGACCCCAACATCCTGAGTCTGAGTGGGAAGGTGCTGCCATCCTGTGACCTTGCTCGACGCTACGGCCTTCAAGATGTGGATGGTAAGAGCCGGGCCCAGCAGCCAGACTTGACTTCCAGTCCTTTTGTTCCCTGCTTACTCCTTTCTCTCAGTCTCTTTAGCCAGAAGTGGGAAAAAGGGTCAAATTCTTCTTTTTGTCCCCAGGTCGCCCCATTCAAGACTTTTTTTCTTTGAGTTCTATTCTCTCACATGGCTCCAGACTGGGCTGGCTGGCCTCCTACTTGCCCAGCTTCCTCCGAATGCCCAAGTGGATTATCACCCTCTACACCAGCAAGTTCTAACTCTCCTGTCCTGATGTCACAGCTCTGCTACTCTTCCCTTTTGGGCTCAGGTGATTGGGCCTAACTCAATGGAATAATTGGCCTTTCTTGCCTACTGTGCCCTTGATATGAAGAGAAGGCCTCTCCTTGGCATCCATGGTCAACTCTGAGTGCACTGATAGGTCCTTCTTTGTGCCTTTGGTTTTTTTTGTCCCTAAATTTTACTTTTTGCATCAGTATTGGAAAATACTCTGGAAGCTAATAAAGGTTCCATTTTTCCTCCCATGTGTCTGTGAGTATGGACTGTGCTCAGAAAGTGACAAAGACTTAGGAGAATGACTCCAAGATGCACAAATGTGTGAGTTCTCAAAGGCTAGGATAAGGCCCCTTTCCTCCAGACCCATTTCTGCTCTTCCCGGCAAGACCTGTTTCTTTTGCCCCAGGTGGGAAGGAAGCAGAGTCCCTCCTCAGAAACACCCGGTCTCCCACTGCTTTTACTCCTTCATTCCACTCTCCACGGGGCTGTCTGCTGCCTTCTAGCTGGGCCTGATCTCTAGGTGAGGTCCCATTCAGTAAGGGCAGATTTCTTGGTGTCTGTGGTTTCCTGGAATGAGGAAGAAGTTACTGCCCAAACCCTGGTGAGAAAAAGAGGCACTGACACACTCTCATTGGAGTAGTATCACTTGAATTGCTTCCCACAGAACTGATTTAACAAGCCCTTCAGGGTCATCTTGCTTGCTCAGTTAAACTGCCATCTAGCACAAAAAGGTCACAGGAGGCCAAGGGCAGTTCGCTAAGAACTGCAGGTATCAGCCCTGATGGCACACTGAAAGGGGCACCAGGCACAAAAATGAAAAAAGGTTTCAAAAGGATCTGGACAGACACTATATGGTCAGCTGTAGGAAGACTGGCGTGATCAGACTTGTATTTGATGAAGCTCACGGGGGCTGAGGTGTGGGTAAATGGAACAGAGGGAAGAGAGGTAGGCCTGAGAGCAGCAACAGCAGGAGGCTGGCCCAGTATCCATATTGCCATGGGTGTGATCAGTGAAGGTGTGGTCTGAGGAGAGGTTGTAGGAGGCAGCAACTGCAGACTAGGGTCTTGAGTCAGGATAGGACTGCAGCACTATTTTCCTGGCATGGGAGACCATGAGACCAGCAGCAGGCACAGCTGGCCCTAGTGGGACACTGAGGGACTGACTGAGGTGCAGCCCAACCCACCCAAGCAAATTAAGGTGTTTCACAGATCCCTGGAAGATGATCAATGCCCCCAAGGGAGCCCAATAAGGAATGAAGAAGAGATTTTTGTTTTGCATTTTTAATTTGTTTTTCTGAGGTAACATGTCCACATGGCCCAAGATCCAAAAGGTTTAGAAGGATGTACAATGAAAAGTCTCCCATCCCCTGCCTACTAGTGTCCAGTCCCCAATCTAGAGGTGGACAGTACTACCACATTCTCAGGTAGCCAAAGAGAGAGTGCATGCCTATACACAAACTTTAAACTTATTCAGAGAAGAGAGTTAATGGTGTGCAAACTGGCCTCTCTTTGTCCAGCTGAGGGGTTCTGTTTTCTGGTCTCTGAGGCCTGTTCTGACCTTGTGTCCCACTTTCTAGGCAGCTTCCCTAGGCCCCAAGACAGCATCCCTTCCAGTCCTATGCGGCTACTCCCATACCTGAAACTTCCCTGCTCTACCAATAGGGAGGGCTTAGAGAGAAAGTGTGTGTCTGTGTATATGTGTGTGTGATGGTTTAAGGAGGAGAGAATGCAGGCTGTGGAGAGGTACTGTGAAAGCCTGGAAGAGGCCAGTCTGAGAGCTCAGCCCAGCCCTGTCTCCCCCACTGAAACAGAGCAGGTCACACCTGAAGTGAAGTTCTTTTTCTAGAACAGCCACCCATGTTTTAGGGGTGTCAAAATGAGACAGGAGCCTATGCCCAAGGGTGTCCCCATGGATATGTGCTCTGACCAACTTCCCTACACTAAATAGGACAGTGATGGAGGCAGACCTGGACCTAGGGATCTAAATTTCAGTTTTGGGAACAAGTTGATGAGGAGGAGTTTCCATCAACTGCTTGAGGGCCCATTGGCCTATGATGGGAGGAAAGACCCAGGCAAACAAGGAAAGTGGTAAATCGAGTGAGTGAGGCAAAGTGAGTCATGGTGGGGAGGGGTGTTCAGGCACAGGGGATGAAGGACATGCATAAGGGCCCCCCCCAAAGGAGTCTGAGTCCAATAGACAAATCAAGCCAAGGTGGCTGAGTCTGGAGCTGCCCTTTTTCATCTTCCTCTTCCTCATCCTCAATCCCCAAAGGCCTCCAAGCTATCTTTGAGTAACAGATGAGACATCTGGTCCCTTCAGCTGTTTAGCCTTCCATCTCTGGGGAGAACCCCCTCCATGACTTCAGAAGTCACTTTGCCATAGTGCCTTCACCATTACCTCTGGCCCTCACCTGCTAGGATGGTCCATCTCCTCCACAAAACTCCTCCTCCCTGGAAGGAGGAGTTTCTGCCTGTGCCCTCAGGTTTCCCATCCTTCTGCTGCACCTCCTGACCCTCAGTCCCCTCACCTGCTCTTCCTGTCACAGGAAAGCAGGGAGCTGAAACTCCAAACCTTGATGTTCTGATGAAAGAAAATTTAAAGTCAGACACCAAAAGCCAGGCAAAAGAACTATATTTTAAGTGAAAGTAAAGAGAAAGTGAAGTGAAAGTAAAGTAAAAGCAAAGTAAGGCTTAAGCAGAGCACTCTCAAGAGAGAGAGTGGGCCACCTCTGAGCAGAGAATGACAGAGGAGGCAATGCTGTCTCCAAATATATTACTGTTTGATGTTTATTAGGAGAACTGGGGGCCACTTTCTGTACCCTTTGCCAATCAGGTGTTCAACTCCTCCTTCACATCAGGCAGTGGAGTATTTTACCTTAATTGGTCCTCTCTGGAACTGTCGTGGTGACCATCCTATTTAGGGGGGCTTCATCTACAAGTCAGCCCCATGCTTATGTGGGCACTGGGGTCAATAGCTGGTCAGAAGTTACCTTAGTATACCTGCGCTACTAAAGGACACTTCCTTCCCAGACAAATGGAGATAACTATAGCCATAATTCCTAGCTTCACATCAACATCAGTGGAATTTATGAAGAGTTAGTCCCACTGGGCGCGGTGGTGCACACCTGTAATCCCAGCACTTGGGAGGCTGAGGCAGGAGGATCACGAGTTCAAAGTCAACCTCAGCAACTTAGTGAGGCCCTAAGCAACTCAGTGAGACCCTGTCTCTAAATAAAATACAAAATAGGGCTGGGGATGTGGCTCAGTGGCCAAGTGTCCCTGAGTTCAATCCCCAGTTCCAAAAAAAACCCCCAAAAAACAAAACAACAACAACAACAAAAAAGATGAAGAGTTAGTACCATAAATCCTTTTCTTTTGATATATTTTTCCATTACATCCTTTCCTTCTGGTTATTTTCTACAAATTAACTACCACCCTTTGCTTTCTCATCTACTTTGAAAATAGTTTAAGAAGCCCCTAATGTAATTTAAAGAACACTTGTGACCTTCCATGAATTTCACTGCTCATTGCTAGCTACTACCTAAATTCTCAACTGGCCCCTCCACTGGAATCTTTTCTCTAAACTTCCATCTCTTAGTCAACTGGTATTTGTTGTTGCTTTCCAGTGCCCACCCCTGGGCAGGGAAGAGTGGACATGTATAAGCAAGCCTGAAAAATGAATGTCAGTTCTCAAAGAACTTTCAGTTACCATCAGGAGACAAACATGGCAAGATCCAGGGTCATCACCCTCAGGCTCCACCCTAGGCTGAACACAACCCTTTCCTATCAGGTTTCCTTTCTGCATGAAGTTACAACATTCTTATCCCTACCTCTTTTTTTTGGGGGGGGGGAATACTGGGGATTGAACCCAGAGGCGCTTAAGCACCCAGTCACATCCCCAGCCCTTTTTTGTATTTTATTTAGAGACAGGGTCTCAATGAGTTGCTTAGGGCCTCCCTAAGTTGCTGAGGCTGACTGAATTAGTGATCCTCCTGCCTCAGCCTCCCAAGCTGCTGGAATTATAGGAATGGGCCACTGAGCCCAGCCTTTATCCTGCCTTTGTCTGTCAAGCCAGGCAGCCAAGAGTGTCCTCATCCATCTCAGTCTTCCCTGACACCCCCTCAACCAGCTCCCTACAAACACACACCTATGGGTGCGCTCACCCACACGTCATCCCCAGAGTCCTATATTGAGCTGCAGAGGAGGTAAGATTTACCCCAGAATGGGGCAGGGGTTAAGGAAGGGGACAGTCTAGATTTTCTGCCAGGTGGTATCAAAGATTAAAACAGTCGGATATTAGTTTTAAAGAGTGAAAACAGATATTATTCAGTGTCTGCTGACAGTAGGAGGAAGAGTTGAGCTCCATTCTGATTAGTGCAGCGGTGACTTGGGTGATTTAAAAGGATAGTTGAGGTGGGAAGTGAGCGGGGGCTCAGTAGAGTCATTCAGTGTGATTAGGCAAGCTGTATTTGTTAGCAGTTATCTAAATTAGGATTCTCTCCTCACAGAGGCTGGGAAACAGGACTTTTTCTTTTTGATGATAACATTTCAAAGGAAGGGCTCCTTGAGAGATGCTTCTGCTTGCAAGAGGTACATATTTGCAACTATATACGTGGCTCCATGGTTCATGGCTACATGGTTATCCCAGACAATCAGGAGGCTGAGGCAGAAGGATGACAGTTCCAGGCCAGTCTTAGCAATTTAGTGAGACTCTGTCTCAAAATAAAAAGGGCTGAGGATATAGCCCAGTGGAAGAGCACCCCTGGGTTTAACCCCCATTAGTGCTAGGAAAAACAAAAAAGAGAGAAACTATAAGTCCATTTTGACAAATGATCTAAGGAAGAAAGGTCAGGGGTCTAGCATCAGGTGCAGGCTAGAACACGCAGGAAATTTTCCTGGCAGCATTGAGCTTTCTCAAGCAAGCACTTTTGGTGGGGTAAGGGGCTACTGACATCCTAGGGACATGGCCTTATGCTGCTAGAAACCATGCTAGAGTCTGGTTGAGTCTCTTAGTGCAATGTTTGGACAGAGCTGTCTTGTATCAAGAAGCCTTCAGTTTTCAGTGTGATACCACTCTCCACTGCCTTCTGCTCCAAAGCACCCAGGGCACTCAGTAGGGGGCCACCTGTGGGGAATGAAGAATTGCTCCAGCCAGGGCCCAGGAACTCATATGTTTATTAAGTGCCTGCAATGACCCAAAACACTCACCTAGACCTTAATCTTTCCATCTACCTTATGAAGTAAGTACTTTTTCAGTGGGGGCAGTTACTGGGGATTAAACTTGGGCACTCAACCACTGAGCCACATCCCCAGCCTTATTTTGTATTTTATTTAGAGACAGGATCTCACTGAGTTGCTCAGTGTCTTGCCATTACTGAGACTGGCTTTGAACCTGCCATCCCCCTGCCTCAGCCTCCCGAACCACTGGGTGTGTGCCACCGAGCCCAGCTAAATTAAGTACTTTTAAATACATAAGGAAACTGAGGCCTCATCTATTAAAGAAGAGTAACTTGTCCCAACTTTGGGTAAATTAAGAAAAGTTGGGAAACTTGTCCAGGATTGCAGAAGACTGTGGATTCAACTAAACATGCACAAGCTCTTTCCCCTGTGCCAGCTGGCTCTGCTGCTTTGATTCTTGTTTGGTTGTGGCTTTGGAGGACCTTTTATTTTCTGTAGAGGGAGTGTTGGGGAAGGGCAGAATGGTGAAAGTTTCCAAAGTTTACTCAACCTGATTTCCCAGCCAAATTCAGTCCTGCCATTGCCTGAATTCAACCGTACTTCCTTTCCTCTGCACCTTTGCTTGAGTTGTTTTGATCTCTACAGTACCACTCATTCCTCCTTTCCAGGTCCCTCCCCATTTCTATCTGCCAGATTCATCCCACAGGGCCCATCTCAAGCTTCTAGAAGCTTCTCCTGGTTCCTTATACCCTTGCTTTTACCCTTTTTTGGGGAAACTCTGTGACATTCACTTGAGCCTTGACTAGTATTAGAGCTACATGTCCTCCATTCCCTAGATAAGAATAGGAACCCCCACCCCAGGCCAGGGCTTAGTCTTGGACCCTTTATCTCCCACTATGCTGTGGCCACCTTCCCCACACACAGAACCTTTGACCCCTGTAGCATAGAACTGACAGTGCCAACCCACCAGACTGGCTGAGCTCACAGGCCCAGTGGAACCCATTGGTGAGGGCTCCACCTTTCCACCCTGGTGGGCTGGGCAGCATGTGGTAGCATCTTCACCTGAGGACGAATCCTCTGAAGATTCAGTAACTTCTAGTATCCATTAGTCTTTGGCCTGGGCCCCACATTCTACAGCTCATTCTTAATACCCCTTGCTGAGGGGATCGGGGTTTGGAGAGAACCTCCTTACAGGGCTGTCAACTATGGGAGTCAAGGTGCCTCTTTGGGCAACTGCAGATCCTTCCTATCCTCCTCCACCCATGTCATTTGCCAGAAGCAGAGGTCAAGCCTGAGTCATGATTGGGTGCACAGCGTTGCTCCTGTCAGCAATTCCAGGCAGTCTCCTTTGCACCAAATTCTGAGCCTCTGTACCACTCCCTATCCACTCCCTTCTGTGCCCCAAGGCCTGACTGTGAGGATCAGAGTATGCCCACTCCTGCCTGATTCACCTAACCTATGCTGCCTGCCCTGGGATCCAAGATCCCCACCTCCTACTCCTAATCCCTCCAGTGTGGTGCAGCCTGTCTTGCTCTGGCCTCCATGGCTCATCATTCATTCATTTATTCTTTCTCGGCTCCCACCACTGTCACCAGTTCTGCAATACATGGCTTAATTTTCCCCATAGTGCTTATAAAACCATTGTCATGTGTATTTACTTCTATAGAGTTTGTTTCCCCAACTAGAATATAAGCTCTCTGAGAGCAGGAATCTTATCTATCTTGGTCACTGCTGTATATGGAGCTGTGCTGGTGCCTAGCCATTGTCATTTAATGATTAACTGGCTGAATTACATAAATGTTTATATGGAGCAGCAAACATGGCACAGGCACCTTTCTAGTGAAGGTAAACGCAGTCAAGTGAGGCTCCCTGGGTGGTTCATAACAGGGGTGAAAGTGGATGCTGCACCCCACGATAAGCTAGAATGTAGGTACCACAGGACTGATGCTAAGAGGCACAGAAGAGGTGTGTCATAGAGCCCCAAACCAGGGCTCCTCCTCACCTGCAGCACAGCCTGGGCTAACTTACTCTAGGAAGCCTGCCCTACCTCCCCATTTGATACTCACCCAGCACCAAACACCTCTCTGAGATCACATTTGCTTATCTGGTTATTTGTGTCATCCAGAAATTTCTATTGGACAGCCCTGCTCTAGGCCAGAAACTCTGTCAAGGTCAAGTTCTGAGTCTGTGTTTGGCTCACTGCCAACGCCTCTGTGCCTACTGCAGATACAAGGAAGGGGCACTCACTCATTATTGTGGAATGGGTGAATGGGACTCCCTCAAGGGATCAGGTTTCCTTCTTGTTTCTCACTGGGCACAGAACTTCAGAGCTTCTGTTCCTGGCACTAACATTGTAGACACCCTAAACTGAATGTTATGGCACCCCCGTGAATTGTGCAGTGCCCCTGCCACACTACTGAAGGTAATAGGCTTCTTGGCCATAATTCCAGTCCCACCAGTGCTCTGGGCAATTTTAAGCCAATATCTCATCTTCACCCACCACCAGGCAGTGCCTGGCTCCTGCAACAGAGGCTCTAGTTCTGACTCAAGAAGTTTTTCCAGCTTTTCAGTCCTATTTCCTTGTTGCTTTTCCTTCATCTCTTTCTCCAGAGATGCCAGCCTGAGTTAGCACCCACCGTACCCTAGGTGAAATAGAAATGTCCTATCATGGGGACTTTCCCTCTGTGGCCCTTCTGTTTTTTAGGTCCAGCCCTGGGGCTCTTCCCTCCCCTCTCACTGGTCAGCCTTTTCCCTTTCCTTCCCCAGTCAGACAGTGTGCAGAGTGGCATCACTGGCTAGTAAGGAATTTTACCAGCCTGACTCAGAGGAATTGGGGTACAGGGAGGACATAAAGAGTCCAAGTGCCCAAGGAACCCCAGGACCCTGGGGAAATAGGCAGTATGGAGCATTTTCTTCGACTGAGATACTCTAGTTCCCTGGTACATCCCAGAGATCAAGAATCTTTTAGAACTTCAGGGTAGGGAGACTCTGGTCCTTGAATGTCCTCTACTACATTCTCACAAAGTGACTGACACTTGCATGATTGCCTACCATGATGGTGAGCTCACTACCACTCATTAAGGCCTATTCCACCTTTGGGTGACCTTAATTTTTAGAAAGTCCTCCAAAATGAGTCTATATCCACTTGTCTTTGTTATTTTCTTTCAAGATACACAGAATCAGTGTATTTTCTGTTTTAGGAATTTGAAAACTATTATCACATACCTTTGAATCTTCTCTTCCAGTTCAGCATCTCCCTGTCCTCCTTTTGGGCTCTCCTCTCAAAATGGGCCACACACTCCCAACAGGGTATGACTGTCACTGAGTTTGGAACATAGGAGCCCAAACATTCTGGATACTAAAGGTGTCTTAGTGCAGCTCAGTCATGTTAGTGCTTTTGGCAAGCAAATAATAGGGTCTACTCTTACCAACACTGTGTCAGTCACAATCTCTCTTTCTTTGCACATTGGTGTTATTCCACCTCCCAAACATTTGCTCTTGTGCAGGTGATGGGGAGCAAAGAATCTGATTCTATTCCTGTTCAACACCATCTGGTCAAATCTGTCCCCAAAATCTGGCCAGATCCCATAAACCTGTATTTCTCCCAACCACACATTGATGATCTTCAATTATAAGAATGGCATCTATGTGTTCATTCAACATGTCACTGGAAAAATACTACAACCAGGGACCTCCCTCTAGGTTGACAAAGACACATTGATTAATATTATTTGGGGATAGACCTCCTACCATTTAAAATTATCATCCCACCAACAGTTCACCAACTTGCTGCTAAACATATCCCAATAAAGCTGATGGGTTAGAAAAGCACTGGGATTATCATTCAGAAACCTGATTTCCAACCCTGCTCCACTGCCAACGTGTATGTGGCTTTATGTCACTGAGTACTGGGATACTAGAGATTCACTAAGCCCTCTTGATGTCCTGCTCTTTGGTGGTCAGGGTTACAGAGAAAGAGTCAGAAGCTAGGGCTAGAAGAGGATCCCTGTTCAAGAGATAAGAAGTTGGCACTTCCTCCCCTGTGCTAGGGAGAAGCGTCAACTCTGCCCTCATTGCTATGTGTAACTACCTTGCTCAGATGTACCCCCCACACCTTTTTTTTTTCAGTACTGAGAGTTGGACCCAGGGTTCTCTACCACTTAGTTACATTCCCAGATGCATTTTTTTATTTTGAGACAGAATCTTGCTAAGTTGCCAAGGTCGGCCTTGAATTCATGATCCTTCTGCCTCAGCCTGTAGAGTAGTTAAAATTATAGGTGTGCATCACCCAGCAGATATTTCCCCTCTCATTTCCATTAACATGATGTGTGCTGAGTGTCAGATTTCACAATATTAGATTTATCCTCAAGTCCCCAGGGTTCCCCTTCATCCAAATGTCTTGTCTAAACACCAATCCCTTGAAACCTGCTGAACTATATCAGGCCAGACTTCCCTCCCCTTGTTGACTCCTTCCCCTAGGAGGTGGGAAGTGGGATGTTGTAGGAGTACCTGAGCATCCAGAGCTCAGGCGTTTTCTCTTCCCTTGATTGGTCTGGTCACAAGCCTAGCACGAGCATGATCGGGAGCATGGCACAGGGGTGTTAACAGCTATTGGCAATTTGTAATTAGTGAATGTCTGTTATAAATGTTTGCTTGTTCTGCATTAAACCAAGCCTGGTCTTCAGAACCTGAGCTCCTCCTTACCCCCTCAGGCCGCTCCTGTTCCACTTTACAACAGGATGTGGTCCTTCAGCATGTCCATCCCTGCTCTCCAAGAGCCTCCTGAGCTTCCATCCTCACTTCCTCCCACACTCCTTGCCTTGGCCACCTCTGGCAAGTGCATTGTGCAAGGCTAGACAGTTAAGAATGTGAGTAAGATGGTGTGTTCTAGCTGGGCACAGTGGTACATGCCTGTAATCTAATGGTTCAGGAAGCTGAGGCAGAAGGATCATGAGTTCAAAGCCAGCCTCAGCAAAAGTGAGGAGCTAAGCAACTCAGTGAAACTCTGTCTCTAAATAAAATACAAAATAGGGCTGGAGATGTGACTCAATAGTCAAGTGCCCCTGAATTCAATCCCTGGTACCTAAATAAATAAATAAATAAATAAATAAAATAGATGAATGGATAAAGAAACTGTGGTATATATACACAATGGAATATTACTCAGCCATAAAGAAGAATAAAATTATGGCATTTGTAGGTAAATGGATGATGTTGGAGACTGTCATGCTAAGTGAGGTTAGCCAATCCTAAAAATCCAAAGGCCGAATGATGCGGGGTGGAAGGGAGGCAAGAATGGAGGAAAGATTGATAGCACAGAGGGAAGGGAGGGGTGGGGTCGGGCTGGGGGGGTAAGAATAATAACAGAATGAAACAGACATCATTGCCCTGTGTTCATGTATGAATGCACAGATGGTGTGACTCTACTTTGTGTACAACCAGAGAAACAATAGCTGTACTCCATTTGTGTTCAATGGATCAAAATTAAATGAAAAAATAAATCAATAAATAAAACCAAAAAATAAAAAAATAAAAAAGTGTGTTCTGGAATCTGACAGCCTGGATGCCAGGCTCTACCACCTCTGAGCATGTGGCCTTGGGCAGTGTCAGTTTCTTGTCATAATGGCTGTAAAGTAGGTAGTCATTATTCTTTCTCTTTAATAATGGCTTTGGGAACATAGCAACTGTCTTCCTCACTTGACTGTACACTTCTCTCTTTGCTCCCCCATTGAGACTGATCTGCCTGCACCCTCAGCCCTGCCTTTGCGATGACTCTACCAAAGCTGCTGCTTCCCTCCCCCCAGTGCCCATTCCCTGTATGGGGGGCGGGTAATTACTACCTGTGCATGCCTAACACCCACGCCAACCTCTTTTGCCCTGACCTCTCAGCCTCTCTCCAGGCAACTATTTCTTGCTGCCTCAGGACATCGACACATCAAACTGAACATGTTAGAAGCAGGTTTTTCTCTTCTCACACAACCCTCTCTCCCCCTACCACATTCTAAGACCTCTGTGGAAACCACAGATCCTCAAGTCTCTCAGCTTTACAACCTAACTCAGAGCTGCCTTTGTCCCTACATCTTGGTCCCACCTGCTACCCAATCCTGCCTATGAGCCCTCAGAAATAGTTCTTTTTGCTGGGCGTGGTGGCACATACCTGTAATCCCAGTGACTTGGGAGGCTGAGACAAGAGGATTTCAAAGTAAAGGCTACTCTCAGCAATTTAGTTAGGCACTAAGCAATGCAGCAAGACCCTGGCTCAAAATAAGAAAAATAAGGGCTGAGGATGTGGCTCAGCAATAGAACACGTGCCTAGCATGCGCAAGGCCTTGGGTTTAATCCCCAGCACCACTAAATAAATAGGACTGGGAATATACCTCAGTAGTAAAGGGCCCGGGGGTTCAATCCCCAGTACCAAAAAAAAAAAAGGCCTTTTCTCTCCCTGTCCTCAATGCATACCCACCCCTCCTGGTTACAAGGACTTGGATCTGATTCCAAGTCCTAAATATCCCTGAGGAGATGGCACTTTCACCTCCACTCTGTGTTTGTAGTTCCCCACTAACCTCTTATCCACCCCTGTCATTAGAATTTTAAAATAGGAGGATCAAAACTGTGTTTATGATTTGTACATTTTTAGTATATATGTATGTTATTCTTCATTGATAAGTTTTACAGGAAGAATAAAATAAGCATCTGAAGTTTAAAAGAAAACGGTAAACCATTACATATCACCAGATCTAGAACAAGGGCCTTGTAATTCAACCTGAGTCCAGGCAAGGGGCTCCTTCTGTCCTATTCCAGACAGAATAACTCACCCAAGAGACCTGTCCAATTCTTGCTATGAGCGCCAGGTGGATCTTTGAATTTAAATTAAAATTAAACAAAATTAAAAATTCCTCAGTTGCATGAGCCACTTTTCAAGATCTCAGCAGCTATATGGAGCTAGTGGCAACTGTATTGAATGGTACAGATATGAACATTTTTTTCAATTGTCAGAAAAAGTTCTATTGAATATGATTGGTCAACAAATTATGAAAAAATGTTCAACATTTCTTGCAATTAAAGAAATGCAAATTAAAATTACATGGAGATTCAATCTCACTCCAGTCAGAATGGCAATTATCAAGAATACAAGTAACAATAAATGTTGTCGAGGATGTGGGGAAAAAGGTTCACTCATACATTGCTGGTAGGACTGCAAATTGGTGCAGCCACTCTGGAAAGCAGTATGGAGACTCCTCAGAAAACTTGGAATGGAACCACCATTTGACCCAGTTATCCCACTCCTCAGTATATACCCAAAGGACTTAAAATCAGCATACTACAATGACACAGCCACATCAAAGCAGCTCAGTTCACAAAAGTTAAGCTATGGAACCAACCTCAGTGCCCTTCCACAGATAAAGGAATAAAGAAAATGTGGTCCATATACACAATGGAATATTACTCAGCCATAGAGAAGAATGAAATTATGGCATTTGCTGGTAAATGAATAGAACTGAAGACTATCATGCTAAGTGAAATAAGCCAGTCCCAAAACACTAAAGACTGAATGTTCTTTCTGATATGTGGCTGCTAACACACAATAAGCAGTGGAGGGGAAAGGGAAGAACAGAAGTTCATTGAATTAGACAAAGGTGAATGAAGGGAAGGGAGAAAAGACAGGAATAGGAAAGAGGAAAATGAATCGGATATAACTTTCCTGTGTTCATATATGACCAGTAACTCCACATCATGTACAACCACAAGAATGGAAAGTTATACTCCATGTACATGTGTTAAAATACACTCTTCTGTCATGTATACCTAAAAAGAACAAATAAAACAAAAAAGAAAAATTTCTATTGGACAATGCTGAAGTAGACCATAAGCTCCAGGAAAGAGATGGTATTTTATTAAGTCCAGCACTGGATTTCTGGCATTTTTAGCACTGTGACACCCAACTAAGATGCTAAATGTCAAGTGACTGAATACACACAATGCCACAAGCATCACTGGGCCCAGTGATAACATCAGTATCTGCCTCCTACTTATTCCTGCTGCCTCCATGTCTGCTAGCCCACTTCGACTGGGATCTGACTTAAGGCTCATTGTCCCTTTCCTCCCTACAAACCATCTCTGGTCTCTCACTGCTCAGTCAGAGGCAGTGTGTGTGTGTGTGCGCGCGCATATTGGAGGAAGAAGGAGAGAAAAGATTGGCAGATGTGAAGAAACACCAGGGTTCCAGGGCTCAAACAGCTCAAGTTTGGGCCTTTGGTAATGGCTGCTCCCACTTATGCAGTGAATATCCAGGCTTTGGTTTGAATTTTGGCCATGTTTCCTCCCAGTTATGCTACTTTGGGCAAGCTATGTAACTTCTGTGAACCTATTGAATGCATTGTTTCCTCACTACAGAATATGGAAAGTGATACCTGCTTCACATTCATAGTGAATGCATTAAATACACCTCTGGGACTTGTCGACAATCATAGGTTGTTCCCGTCTGTATGCAGAATAGAATAAAAATCCCTTCCTCCGAATCATTCAGATTGTGGCCCTCAGACACCTGCATGATTCCCACTTATCTCACAGAAGAGGCCAAATATAACTCCTAGCAGTTCCTTTTGCCTTCAAGCAAGAGTCTTGTCATCAATTCCACTGTTCTTATCTCCAAAGGCACCTGGCTCAGCATCTCCTTGCCAGCCAGTTAACTCCATTTGGCTTTCTCTCCCCCATCTTCACGTCATATTACATGCCTGAAAGCCCTTCCTGCCTTCTCTGTCCAAAACCCAGACCCTACCTTTTTAAATTCAAATTTTTTTCATGAGACTCACTTCCTCTCTTAAGCCTGCCTGACTCAACCTCTCCAGTATCAAGATTGCTAATCACCAAGAAACATTTCATGCTTACCTCACTCTTTGTCCACCCCCTTTCCTCCTCCCTTAGTTACTATGATGCAACACTGTACCTGGCAAACCTGCACCTGTGGGTATCTGTGTTCCACGCACATTGTACCTATGAGTGTATATAGAGCAGGAAGTAAGAACAGGTGGTAGATAAAATTCAAAACAGGTGATGAAGTGGGAGGACTGAACTAGACCTGACACAGGTCCCATTTGGCTACTTACTACATGGGTGGCCCTCTGCAAGTTACTTGATCTTTCTGAACCTCAGTTTCCTTGCATGTTTATTATAAAGATTAGAAATAATAATAATAGCTACTATTACTATTTACTGAGCCTGTTATTCAATACAGTTATTATTCTAAGCACTTTCTAAAGATTTTTTATTTAATCTTCATTTCAACTCAAGCAGCTAAGTAATATCTTCCCTTGACACTGCTGAAGAAATTAAGACACATATGAAACTCAAGACAGGTTGAATACTTGCCCCCCAAGTCACACAGCAAGTACTCACAAGCCAGGATTTACAACCAGCCAGTCAGCTCCACGGTCCTTGTTCTTAACCACTCTGCTGCTGCCTCCTGCGTGTGTCTGTATGTATGCACACACCTAGTATTCACAAAGCTCCCATCACGGTGCCTGGCACAAGGATATCTGATAAGTTGAGTTAGCCCAGTGTAAGAAATTGTCTCTTTTCCTCTTTAACTTTTTACAAGTTTTAGGAAAGGACAAAATCTACACTGGACACTTTACATACATTTCCAGGACCTGAGAGAGGTATGTAAGAAATATAAAGATTTAAAGTCAAAATTCTTATTCAGATTAGGTTAGAAATATAGACCTACCACAGGGTCACACACTTTTCACAAAAAACTCCCATAGTTGGATGTTGTGGTGCATGCCCGTAGTCCAAACTAAGAAGGCTGAGGTAGGATGACCTGAGCCCAGGAGTTCATGGCCACCCTGGGCAACATAGCAGACCCGGTTTAAAAAAAAAAAGTTTCACACACACACAAACTCACTGCCCTTTGAAACCCCACGAAGCCTGCATTGGTTGAGGCCACATGGATGTCCTCCTGATCCTTGAACGCCAACCACACACACTGTTACTCCCAGTCAAGCTAGCCTTCATGATGTGGTATTTTGTTCATCTAAATAACTACCAAGAAACAATTAAGAACTGAGGTCAGCCAGGCGTGGTGAGGCAAACCTGTAATCCCAGTAGCTCAGGAGTGTGAGGCAGAAGGATGGCAAGTCAAAAACAACCTCAGTAACTTCGCAGGGCCCTAGAAAACTTAGTGAGACCCAGTCTCAAAATTAAAAAAAAAAAAAAAAAGGGCTGGGAATGTAACTCAGCAGTTAAGTGCCCCTGGGTTTAATCTCAAGTATATTTATATGTAAAAGCAACAATTCACAGGATATGACTTATTATTGTTTCTTGAATTTATGGAGTAAATTCCAGTCATTGCACTTCATTTTTAATAATAAATGAGCAAACTGTCTTATAGATATGACACGACTGCTGGACCTGGTAGTATATGCCTGTAATCCCAGAGACTTGGAAGGCTGAGCAGGAGAATTCCAAGTTCGAGGCCAGCCTCAGTCACTTAGTGACACTCTGTCTCAAAATAAATAATAAAAAGGGCTAGGGATGTGGCTCAGTGGTGAAGTGCCCCTGGGTTTAATCCCTGGTCCAAAAATAAAGAAGAACTGAGGTCAGATACAAGACAGACTAGACCAAAAAGTATGGTTCTTGTCCTCTAGGAACTTTCAATCTGATTGGAGATACTGGTGCATAAATCACAACTTGTGCTAGGAAAAGAAAAGAAGCACTTTGACAGCACATAAAAGTCTATCAAAGCGACTTGGGAGGCTGAGTCAGGAGGATCACGAGTTCAAAGCCAGCCTCAGCAACTTAGCAAGGCCCTAAGCAACTCAGTGAGACCCTGTCTCTAAATAAAATACAAAATAGGGCTGGGGATGTGGCTCAGTGACCGAGTGTCCCTGAGTTCAATCCCTGGTTCCAAAAAAAAAAAATTCTATCAAATCAGACTGGCAGCGGAGGAGAGGGTAAGGGAAGAATGGAGGAAGGATGGATTGTGTAGAGGGAATGAGGGGTGCGGAGGGGGCAGGGGAAGAAAAGATAATGGAATGAGAAAATCATCATTACCCTATGTACATGTATGATTACACAGTGTGACTCTATTTCGTGTAAACCAGAGAAATGGAAGTTGTACCCCATTTGTATACTATGAACAAAAAAATAATAAGACTGGGGTATTTCAAACTTCCTGAGGTCACACTTGTTTTAAATCTTCAAGATGAATGGTAGTTAGCTTGACAAAAGAAGGGTATAGAAGAGCCTTGAGGGAACCCAGGGTACAGTGGCCTCTGCTTGTAATCTCAGAGACTTGGGAGGCTGAGGCAAAAGGATCACAAGCTTGAGGCCAGACTCAGCAACTTAGCAAGACCCTTTCTCAAAATAAAAATTAAAAGGCTGGAGTGCAGTTCAGGATTAGAGCACCCCAGGTTCCCACCTCAATATCAGGCAAGGAATAGTGACAGGGAAGAAGAGGAAACAGATTAATATATTTGGGAAACTGCAAGAGGTTCTATAAGCTAAGATGAATGATTTTAACAAGGACAGTGTTATGGTTTCAATATGAGCTCTCCCCCAAAAGTTGTGTTAATAAAGGAATGTTCAGAGGTGAAATGATTGGATTATGAGAGCTATAACCTAACTAGTCCACACTAGTTTGAATGGACTGAGTGAGAGGTAGATGGGTCAGTGGAGGTGTGGCCCTGGTAAGGTGCATCTTTTCTGTGGTCCCTACTCTCCACTTCCTGGCCCCTCCATAAGCTGAGCTGCTTTCCTCCTCTGGGCCTTCTCCCTCATCTTAGGCCCTAAGCAATGAAGTCAACCATCTATGAACTGAGACCTCTGAAACCATGCGTCCCAAATAAACTTTACCTTCTCTAAGTTGTTGGGGGGAGGGGGACGGCTAAGTGCCAAAAGGCCTGATGTGCTGAAAGATTCAAATTCTGTCCTGAACCAGAGGCTGAGGCAGGAGGATCATGAGCTCAAAGCCAACCTCAGCAACTTAGCGAGGCCCTAAGCAACTCA
>JAJEJO010051648.1:29543-130524 GCA_020662805.1 Glaucomys volans
TGGGGATGTGGCTCAGTGGTTAAGCGTCCCTTGGTTCAACCTCTGGTGCCAAAAAAAAAAAAAGGAAAAGAAAATTCCGTCCTGAAAATTCTGTCAAGAGCCACTGAGGGCTTTTAGACAGAAATGTGACAATGAATCTCCATTTTAAAAAGAATGTTCCAGCAGCACAGAGGATGAACTGATGATAAGAGGATACAGGGTGGAGATGGTGAACAACAAAAAGACTTTCAACAGTTCTAGTACCAGCAGGAATGGAGAAAGTATTCAAGAGAGATTAACAGGTGGAGAGGAAATAGTATTATTGTCTACAATAGGAAACAGGAGGTCAATATTTTGACAAAATATGGGCCACAATGATACCCTTTGACTTTTGGAGTCTGAGATACTTCTGTGGCACCCAGGTAATATGCAATAGGCTTTTGAGTATTTATGTATACATAAATACGTATAATGTATAATGTATACATATATATTTATTATTAAAGTTCATAAGACTTCTGAGCTGGTGATAAAAATTTGGAAGTCATCACCTTACAGGTAGTAATTAAAACCATGATAGTTGATGAAGTCACCCAGAGAAAGTGTAGGGTCAGAAGATCTGTGAGCCAAGGACAGAGCTCTGTGGAATTCGGAACTTTATCCTTCAATGAACAAGACTTGAATGTGTTAACCCGGGAACAACGTGTGCAGTGAAAAAAAGTAAGCAATAGGACCCGGATATCGCCAACATTTAGGAAAGGTGAACTGATGAAGAGAGGCGAAAGTGCCGGAGAAACTAGGAAAGGGGCGTCAAGCATAAAGAAGGCCGTGAGTGGTGTCAAAGGTCAGGGAAGATAAGGGCAGGAAACTCCATCCGTTAGTTTTGACAACCCGGAGGTGTGGAGCTCTAAGGGTGTGGGTGTCCGGTTGTTGGAGAAACCTCTTCAACTAGACTTAGGTTTGAGACGCCAACTGGAACAGCCGCCCCAGCTCATTTCACCAGTACGCTATGGCCGCGCGTGCGCACTCGCACACACCGGGCTCAGAGGAAGTTGGCGTTTTTGACCTCTCGCGCCGAGCCCCGCGCACGCGCCTCACGATCCCGGCTGTCTCTGCCACAGGTCCCCAACCCGGGCCTGCAGAGGGCGCTGCACCTTAGTGAGCTGGGGAGTGACGCCGCTCTAGCCAGAGTACGGGCTCGGCGGCGGGCGCCGCAGCTCCCGGTCCCCCCCGTCTCCTCCCAGCGCAGGTGGGTCCGCCCGCGGCGGGCGGGGGTGCCTGGGAGCCGTGGGGCGGGCGGGCAGCTGCAGTCTCTCCGGCGCGCAGTCGTCCCTACTGCTCAGGTGCCGCGACTTGGGTTGCGGCTCCGGCAGATCGGGCTGCGGGAAGGGTTGCGCGGGTGGAGACCCTAGTCCTGGTGAGCTCCTCCTGGATGCACAGTGCTTGTCTAGGACCCCTTTCTACTGCGAGGGTCTCTGCCCAATCCCGCGTGCTGCTTCCGGCAGACACCTGAGGGCGGAGCTTTTAGGGGCGGGACCCCGTGATTGACACCTCTCTCCCCAGACTTCGGTGCTACCACTGGACCTCTCCCCTGTGCTGAACGCTGAGCCGGCACCATGGTGAGATCCCTAAGCCCAGCCCCTCAGCTCCTCGTGCCCACACTCTCGTTCCGTGCGGCTCTGCCTCCTGTGCCCCATAGGAACTTTGGACTCTGTATTAGGGGGTTCTGTAGGTCTGCCCCTGTAAGGCAACCTACATTCCTCCAACCTTCCCATCCCTGTAGCATGGGCGCCTGAAGGTGAAGACATCAGAAGAGCAGGCGGAGGCCAAAAGGCTAGAGAGGGAGCAGAAGCTGAAACTCTACCAGTCAGCTACCCAAGCTGTCTTCCAGAAGGTGGGGTTCTCAGAGGTAGCCCGGACTCCAGGAGGCCCCTTAGCATATCACAGAGACCAAGAGCTGAGTCTTGAGTAGAGCCAGACTACCTGGATCCAAATCTAGGTTCTATCACTTACTGTGTGACCTTGGGCAGGTTTTCTGAATCTCTTTGGGCCACAATTTACTCATCTGTAAAGTGGAGCTAATAGTTGCACCCACTGCATAAGAATAGGTGTGTAGATTAAATGACAGAATATCTGGAAAGCCATTTGCATAGTACCGATTGTATAGTATGGGATTTACAGAATATTTTGTAGTTCTGAGTTTATATCACTTAGCTCTGTGGTTGGAGAACCCCTGACCCTGAAACGTGTCTTCTCAGCGCCATGCTGGAGAGCTAGATGAGTCAGTGCTGGAATTGACAAGCCAGATTCTGGGAGCCAATCCTGATTTTGCCACCCTCTGGAATTGTCGGCGAGAAGTGTTCCAGCACCTGGAGACCCAGAAGTATGTCAGGGCTCAGGGTCCCAGGAAGATTTCCCTAATCCTGCCCCTACCCTGCCTGGGTCCAAGGGTAGAGGAGGAATAGGGCAGTGGTGGGTAAAGAGGTGGGGAGAGGGGACTGGATGCAGAAAGTAAGGGTTGAGCTGAGGTTGAGTGTTGGAAGGACCTGATTCTCCTTTCCCTCTGCATGCAGGTCTCCTGAGGAGTTGGCTGTTCTGGTGAAGGCAGAACTTGGCTTCCTGGAGAGCTGCCTGCGTGTGAACCCCAAGTCCTATGGCACCTGGCACCACCGCTGCTGGCTGCTAGGCCGCCTCCCTGAGCCCAACTGGGCCCGGGAACTGGAATTATGTGCCCGCTTTCTTGAAGTTGATGAACGGAACTGTACGTGCCAAAGATTGTATTCCCACAACCCTCACATCCTGGTATTAGGGCCTCAGTAAGGCCCATAGTGGGTTGGGATTTTGCCAGTGGTGAAAAGGATGAGGGAGTCAAATACATCCTCTGTGGAATCCATCAAAGTGTTTCTAGGGGTCTCTGAGGGAACTCTGGAGGTATCAGTGAGATTACTCCTCTTCACCCTGCTTCTGAGATATGCTGTCACCTCCTCCCCTCCTCTAGTTCACTGCTGGGATTATCGGCGGTTTGTGGCTGCACAGGCTGCTGTGCCCCCTGCAGAGGAGCTAGCCTTCACTGACAGCCTCATCACCCGAAACTTCTCCAACTACTCCTCCTGGCATTACCGCTCTTGCCTCTTGCCCCAGCTGCACCCCCAACCAGACTCTGGCCCACAGGGGCGCCTCCCTGAAGATGTGCTGCTCAAAGGTAAGCAAGGCCAAGGGATTCAGGCAAGTATTTTGCAGTGCTACCCTTCCAGACCTGATGCTTGCCTGGCCCTGTTCCTGAACTTCAATAAACTTGGGTTTATTGAGGACATACTTCATGCCTGTCTTTGGGAGTGCATAAGACTCAGTCTCTGGCTGCAAGGAGCTCAGGTGTCCAATGGGGAAAATAAAATGGACATATGAAGCCCCCTGCATGGCCAGGGCATACATGAGACTGAGGGCTGGAAGTGCTTCAAGATGAGTGTGGGTTGGTAGGGTGGCCAGGAGCTCACCAGCATACTCAGAACAACTCCATGCCTCCCTCCACAGAACTGGAACTGGTGCAGAATGCCTTCTTCACTGACCCCAATGACCAGAGTGCTTGGTTCTATCACCGCTGGCTTCTGGGCCGAGGTGAGCAATGAGGGAAGAGACTGGGTGTTTGGGGCTTGGAAGGAATGAAAGAAGATTTATGGAGACCTGAGGCTGTCTCTCCCCAGCTGACCCCCAGGATGCTCTACACTGCCTGCATGTGAGCCGAGACGAGGCCTGCCTGACTGTGTCCTTCTCTCGTCCCCTCCTAGTGAGTTCTATGACTTTTGCTGGAGAGTATCATGGGATTATGAGCCTGGTGCTATTGGGACTGATGGGTCTTTTTTTGTCCCTTCTGCCAGGTGGGCTCCAGTTCAGAGACCTTACTACTCATGGTTGATGAGTCACCCCTGATTGTGGAGTGGAGGACCCCAGATGGCAGGAACCGACCCAGCCATGTCTGGGTATCCCAGGATTCGTGGGGAAGAAATGAGGGCTTGGAAGACAGATGGGTGGGATAGTCTAAAAAGTGGTGAGGCTAGGGCATTTCCTTGACCCAGTGCGCCCAGCTCTGTGACCTGCCCACTGCCTCCCTCAATGATCAGTTGCCCCAACATACGTTTCGTGTTATTTGGACAGCAGGCGATGCACAGAAGGAGTGTGTGCTTTTAAAAGGTAATGCAACCTGCAGCCCTTACCTTTTCAGCAGCCCTCATCTCTCTCCTACTCTGATGGTGTCCTCTCCTATTAACTCTCCTTTCCCGCAGGCCACCAGGAGGGCTGGTGCCGGGACTCAGCCACTGATGAGCAACTGTTCAGGTGATGACTTGAAAGCACACAGACAGGAGAGGGGTTCTGGGCTCTGGGCATCTGGCAGTTGGGGCAGAAGTCTTGGGCCTGGGGGAGATGTTGTCAGACTCAATGCTGAGAATGACCAGTATCCCAGGACTATAGGTCTTATCTCTTCCCCACCCTGCCCACCCTCAGATGTGAGCTGTCAGTGGAGAAGTCCACAGTGCTGCAGTCTGAGCTCGAATCCTGTAAGGAGTTGCAGGAGCTGGAGCCTGAGAATAAATGTGAGGCACATTCCCTGAGAGCCCATTCCTCAGAACCCATCTAAGGAAGCCCCTTGGGGAAAGCAGGAAAGGTCTCAAGAGAATGGGAACAGAGGAGGATCCAGAAGAATTCCTCCATTTCTCTGACCTCTCCTCAGGGTGCCTGCTTACCATCATTCTGTTGATGCGGGCACTAGACCCTCTCTTGTATGAGAAGGAGACACTGCAGTACTTCCGGACCCTCAAGGCAAGTTAGACCTGTGGGAACTGGCCAGGGGGAGCCCAGTAGGCAGGAGGAAAGCAGCTGAATTACATACCTGCCTACCCTATCCCCACCAGGCTGTAGACCCTATGCGGGCAGCCTACCTGGACGACCTACGCAGCAAGTTCTTGCTGGAGAACAGCGTGCTCAAGATGGAGTATGCTGAGGTGCGCGTGCTGCACCTGGCTCACAAGGTATGGGCTGCTGTGTGTGCCTTCTGCTAGGCTCTTGCCCACTGGCCTCACCATATCTTGATTTTGCCTTTAGTCTCAGGTGCCTTCCTGGATATATCTTCCCTACCCAGATTGAGTCCATCATCCTTCTAGCCTGTTCCTCAAGGCTGTGCTTCCTATCACTTGTCCCATTTTCTTCATGTCCCCCAGTTTCAAATCCTGAGTTAACAAGGCCTTGTGCTGCTCCTTCCACCCAGCTGGTCATATCATTCTGCCTCCAGAGTGACCCTTGACCCACCCTGCCACATAGCCCATGATTCTCACCCTGAAGCAGACCACAGAATATAAAGGTTCAAATAGCTTGTAGAGATTTCCAGGCTCCAGTTTTCCTGTTTCTAGTCCTTACCAATTAGTCTTCCTATCATATCTCTGAAATCCATCTCCCCTCTTGGCAAGCCCCTCTGCTGACTCAGCAGTCACCCTGGCACCTCTGACTGTCCTCTTTCCCTTCCACAGTTTATTTATTTTTAGTTATAGATAGACACAACACCTTTATTTATTTTTTTTAAACATGGTGCTGAGGATCAAACCCAGAACCTCACACATGCTAGGCTTGTGCTCTACCACTGAGCCACAACCACAGCCCCCACCTTCCATACTTTAGACTGCCTCCTCCATTCACTCCCACTGGCCACCCCACCCTTAGTATTCACTGTCTGTCCCATGTCCCTGACATGTAGCATGTGCTGCCACAGGCTACAAGGCAAGCTTCCCACCTGCTACCATCCTCTCCTCAGCAACTTCCCTAGAGGCCTGTGTAAGGTACACAGGGCAAGAAGCTAAGGACCCTGCCCCAGATCTTGCTGGGTATCTCATCCCCCTCATACCCCTAGGATCTGACGGTTCTCTGCCATCTGGAACAACTGCTCTTGGTCACCCATCTTGACCTATCACATAATCGTCTCCGAACCCTGCCCCCTGCCCTGGCTGCTCTGCGCTGCCTTGAGGTAAAACATTCATTCTTCCCTTGCTATCCTGGAAGGTCCTTTTTCCATTCCTCCAACTCAGAAGTCTGCCCATCCTACAGAGATGTCCAGGACCTCCCAGACCCTAGAGGTGACCAGTTGCCCTCCCCAATCCATCACCCAGCTTGACCCCATGAACCCTTCCATGTACTGTAAGCTGATCACCCTGGCTCTCGTGTTGCTTGTTCCAGCTCCAGACTGACAGCTACCCACTCACTCTTGTGCCTCCCTGCTCCCCAGGTGCTGCAGGCAAACGATAATGCCATAGAGTCCCTGGATGGCATCACCAACCTGCCCCGGCTACGGGAACTAATACTGTGCAACAACCGTATCCTTCTTTTGGCGCCCTTGAAAACAGTGTAGGGTGAGGGGCACACTGTGGCAGGATAGACCTCAGACATAGACAGGGTACCATCCTGAGACAGGGCGGGAGACAGGGGCTCTGGCAGTGTGAGCTGAGGGGAGACAATAGCCTGGGGCTGTCTGGAGCTATCATTAACTTGTACCAGTGGAGGTTTTCAGAGGATCAGTGGCTTCCTCAAGCCAGAGTTCACAAACGGGCAACCTGAAGGTGGTTCCCAGGGACCACATAGTATTATAAAATCAGGAAATTGCATATTTTTAAAAATCTAAAACTGATTCCTCTTTTAAAAAGTGGAAGTTAGAGCAACATTTGACCTATATTTCCACTTGGCAGCCCTTGGTCGTTGCTGAATAGTGAATGCCTCTTTGTATCAGGTTAGTTTTCTACTTTGCCAGTCTCCACCACTGCTGTGGTACCACCCCAAACCTGCTTCATGTGCTTCCTGCCCAGCCACTGAGGGCAGGTGTTTGTAGTCCCTGCCTTGAGCCTTACTCCCTCCAGGGAAGCATGGGAGATGCCCATCAAGCAGGCTTCCAGGCAGCAGTCATCAGCTCTCAAGGGTGCCTGGTAGTAGACAGATCTGGGGAAACCTGCCGAACTTTCCTTGACTCTCCACCCAAGGCCTCCAGCACCCTGCAGCACTCCAATCTCTTGCCTCCTGCCCCAGGCTGGTCCTCCTCAACCTGCAGGGCAACCCACTGTGCCAAGAAGGGAGCATCTTGGAGCACCTGGCTGAACTGCTGCCTTCAGTTAGCAGCATCCTCACCTAAGAGGCCCTGCCCTACACCCTTGATCTTTAACTTATTGGGACTGAATAAAGAATGGAGAGGCCCCCTCAGGCTGCAAGCTGCTCTCACTGCTGCCTCTGTGCCACTATCACCATTACCACTGCCACATATTTTGGGAAAAGAAAAGGAAGAGACTTGGGGTGTGTCTGCTTTCATTTAATGCTCTACACCCTGCTATTCCCTGTCACAGAGAAGCAAAACCAGTGTCTGGCACAGAAGACAGGACTGGATTTAAGCTTATCTTCTGCTTTGAAGGCTGAACTGGGCCTAGGTTCCAGACCAGGATAGGGACTGGGAGAACTACACAACAGCTCTAAGTCTCTCTAACTGGCTGGGCATGGTGGCACACACTTGTATTCTCAGTGACTTGGGAGGCTGAGGCAGGAGGATTGAGAGCCTCAATCCTCAGCAACTTAGTGAGGCCCTAAGCAACTTGGAGAGACTCTATCTCTAAATAAAATATTTTTAAAAGGGACGGGGATATGGCTCAGTGGTTAAGCACCCCTGAATTCAATCCCTGCTACCAGGGTGGGGGATAGAGGGGCGGGAGTCTGTCTGGAAGAGATCATGAAAGTCTCTCCTACGACATCTGTCCCTTTTAGATGCCCTCTCTGCCCTGGTTCTTATTCATCTCAACTGAGAAGTCTCCAGTGTTCCGTGTTCCAGGAGGAGCAAGTCAGCATTCCCTTTCTCCACCCTGTTGTAGCAATAGTCTCAGTCCCCATGAACAGCATTCCACAGTTGAAAAACCTTTAGAAATCCTTGATCCCATTTGATCCTCACAAATTCTCAGGGGTGAGGTGATTATGCCCATTTGTTCTAATGAGGAAACTGCTGTTAAGACTTGCCCAAAGTTGCTGAGTTCTGAGGTGCTAGAGTCAAAGTCATCTACTAGCCTGGTTTTCTTCTTTATCAATATTAAATAAAAAGAAGTACACAAAATGGTTGGGCAAAGTCCTGGCCTCAGCTCACTGAGATATTGAGCTGGGTGTCTGCTCCTGTGGCTTCCCTCTTCCTGTCCCCCACACCTTGTCCAGCCTTTGAAAGCCCTGAGGCACCAGGCCTCCAGGAGGAAGGAGAGGGGGAGCGGCTCTGGGTTAGGACACCCAGTCAAACCTGGCTGGGTGAAGAAAGAGAAAGATTGATTGAAACAAGGGAGAGTGTAACAGAGGCATTTTCCTGGTTCTCTGGGATCTGCCTGGGCCCACATGTGCTCACACACATCAAGCCACATAGGGCCTCACCCCTTCCTGTACCCTAAGTGGTATTCAAGCAGCCCCACAATAAAGCCCTTTGGCTGACCTGCCTCACACTGCCTGGAAATTTTATTTCCACCAATATGTGCTGAGAGTATTGGAATGTGCTACAGATCCCTGTCAGGTGCTGGAGCTTGCTGTTGGACAAGAACATGTAGATGCGGAGGGCTCCCTGCCAGCTGGAGCCTCCACATCCCCAGTCTTCCTTTCCTGGTACATCAACAACCTCTCCTTGAATCTGTTTCCTTGTCTTTTTTGGCAACCCTGTTTTCATTATCTTCTGTTCATTGGCCCATAGGCAGAGCTGGAACATCAGTGGGTTGAAGAGAAGGGACTCCTGGCTGCTGGGCATGAGATTAGGGCCCAGGGAGAACCTCCCTGAAGATACCTAGTGCCTCTGCCTTGGGGTTGTCTCCATGGCATCTCAGGTGTTTCTCTCAGAGCCAGGGTGGAGCTAAGACGCACATAGGGTAGGTGCCTGGAGCCGGTTGGTCTGGATTCCCAGGAAGAATTCCAGGATGGAGAAGAGGCAGAATTCTCAACTCCAGCTGACCAGACACTCCTCTCGGTGAGAAAAGGGAATACTCTGTAGCCTGGGAAGGAGGCCTCAGTTCCCACCCAGGCTTGAGTGCAAAGGCCTAAACCTCCCCTAAACCCCCAGGCTGAGAGGAGAAAATAAGAGATTGCTTTTATTCTGATCCCCCAACCACAGTCCCAAACAGGAGACACAAGAAGCTGAGAGGCAGCTCACACATTCTGGGGGCTATAGAGCAGCTGGAGGAAGGAAAGACACATGGGTGGGGGTGGGGGGGTCAGAAGATCTGGTAAAGCCGGCAGGTCAGGGGCTGGCTGGTGGAGCCAGTCTGAGGGCCTGGCTGTTGATGTCACCAGTCTGCAGCCCAGGATGCTGGGTCCTCCCTGAGCAGGATGAATTCCAGGACCAGGCCCATGGGCCAGTTTTACAGGGCTGAGCCTGGTCTAGGCTGCAAGGGAACTTGGCAGCAGGGGCCTGCATGAGCAAGAGGTAGGCATCCTCAGCTTGGGAACATAAGGTCAACCAGACAGGGCTGTGGGTGGAAGAGTTCCCCTGCCCCACCACTCTTTAGAGCACCGAGTCTGGAAAGAATAAGCTTGTTGTCCCACCAAAGTCTTACCTTTTCACCCCAGCCTCAGCCCGGAAGGACCGGACCCCGCCCCCTCCCTAGCATCATTTCAGTTCCTAGAAAGGGGAATGGGGTGTGGCTGGTACCCATTTCCCGCCCCTACTACCCTGAGACTGCCCCCAGAGGCCGGGCCTCTTCCCCTTGGGGATGGGGCAACCACTCTTCCTCGGATTCCCAGCAGCTCAGCCCCGCCCTCCCTCCCCTCATAAACCACTTACCCCGCCCGCCCCACACCTTCCATTCGCGCCGCGGCGTCCAGCCCGTGCGTCCCGTCCCATCAGTCCCGACCGGTTCCCGCCCCGGCCCCGGGACTCAGTACTGCCGTCGCCAACACCGCTGCCCAGGTGAGGGGCTCTGACAGTCACCGAAGTACTGAGCCTCAGCGTTCTGCGCTGTCTGGGGGCCACACGCGCAGAAGTTCAGCCCCAGAAAGGAGGAATGCGGGTCAGAGGGTGCCTGTCGGCTGAGCTGGGAGAAACCGCTCTTGCTGGACCCAGCGCGGGCACCTAGCACCTCCCGCGCCCCAGCCCTCCTGGCAGGCCAATGTAGGATTTGCCCCACGTGAGGACTGCCAAAGACCCCAGACTCCCCATGCCACCCGCCGGTCTTGTCGGGAGACTTGAGGGGGGAGATCTCTGCTAAGAATGGGTTCTAGAGGCTGTCAGTGTCGGGGACTGAGAAGCCATCAGGTGGAGGGACCAGGCCAACGGACGCTGAGGTGCACTTGTCTGCGGGGCTGAATCTTGAGGCTGTGACAGGTGTTCACCCAAAGAATTGTCTGCATTTCCTCAAATGGGTCCTTGAGTGGGTTTTTCGGTTGGGCATCTGTCTTTTGGATGTGGTTTGGTGGGTGTCTATAAGGAGATAGGAGAAAACTTTTTGCTCTGCATTGTGGGAAGCTTTCTTTGGGTGTCTGAATGGAGTCTTTGGGGAGGGTCTCAGATGAGTCTAGGGGAATTTCTGGGTCAAAGTCTGATTGTTTCAGTCATCTGATTAGGATTACTGAATCAACTCACTAGATGAAGGATTTTTAAATGGACTAGCTGGGTACAGGAGCTCTGAGTGGGTGATCAGAGCAACCTCTGGCTTTCCTTCACAGGCATGATGGATGGCCCTCGCTCAGACGTGGGCCGTTGGGGCGGGAACCCGTTGCAGCCCCCTACCACACCTTCTCCAGAGCCAGAGCCAGAGCCAGATAGACGCTCTCGCAGAGGAGGAGCCCGTTCCTTCTGGGCTCGCTGCTGTGGCTGCTGCTCATGCCGGAATAGGGCAGATGATGACTGGGGGCCTGAGCCCTCTGGCCCCAGAAGTCGAGGGTCCAGCTCTCGGGGCCGAAGACCTGACTCCCGCGGCAGTGGTATAAATGCAGCTGGAGATGGCACCATCCGAGGTGAGGCCAGCTGTTCACCTTGGCTGAGAGCTGAAAGGCCTTGATGAGACCTGAGACTCATCTTAGCAACACTATGGGCTTGAGAAACTAATAAGGGAAATCTGGGTTCCTTGTGAGGGCTTCACTGACCCAGAGATATGGCCTTGCAGAGGGCATGCTGGTGGTGACCGGTGTGGATTTGCTGGGCTCACGCTCAGACCAGAACCGCCGAGAGCATCACACAGATGAGTTTGAGTATGATGAGCTGATTGTGCGCCGTGGGCAGCCTTTCCATGTGATCCTCTTCCTGAACCGGAGCTATGAGTCCTCTGATCGCATTGCCCTTGAGCTTCTTATTGGTGAGTGGGGCCTGGATAGAAGGGCAAAGGCCCTAGATTTGTTGGAGGAAGGGCTGGTATTGAATCAGAGAGATCTTTAGGCTCCTGCCCATTACCCCTCACATCTATGAGATAAGGACAGTGCAGATATCTCGGTGATGTACCCATGACTGCTTCTTGGGGAGGATCTTGGTATTGCAGTTTTCCCAAGCTTTCTCTCCTCAAGACCTCCAGGGTATTTGTCTCACAGTATTTCCTCTCTGGAATCAGCCTCAGTATGCCCTTTTTTCTGCGTCTGCTCTTTCTATAGGGTGTTATTTAGTTCTCTCCCCCATCCCCCGCCACTTTACTCTATCTATCTATATCTACATCTATATCTGTATCTCTCAATCTCTCTGTCCAACTCTGACTCTCTCTGTGTCTCTGTCCCATGGCCCAGGGCAGGTGCCTCTCTCACTGCGTTGCTTGGTGACC
Organism: Glaucomys volans; assembly: GCA_020662805.1. Classification (NCBI taxonomy): domain Eukaryota; kingdom Metazoa; phylum Chordata; class Mammalia; order Rodentia; family Sciuridae; genus Glaucomys; species Glaucomys volans. The sequence continues at coordinate 41,303 of JAJEJO010051648.1, forward strand.
GTTGACTGCCCAGGCTGGTGATTATGCAGCTACTGGGGGCGGACGACTCTTCTTACCCTTTGATTAGAGCCTAACCTTGCCCACCCCAGCCTCTAATTTCCCAGATACCCACCACCACCTCCACTAGACTCTGGAAACCACAGCCCTAGGGGGCAGGCAAGGCAGGCGTTTGGTATCTGGACTGCCCTTTCATACAGGACAGGGGGATTTTCATCAGGCCAGTGTGGTTCTGCTCCTCCAACCCAGACACTGGGATAGTCAGTCAGGCAGAGGGTAACAATAGCCCTCGTCTCCCCTCCCTACCTCTCAGTTCAGTGTCAGGGGAACAGGTTTGGGATGTGGGACTGGGGCTCTGCCCTAACTCACAAGCAGTCATCGGGCGGACACAGCTGCTCTGAGGGAGATTGTCACAGAATGACCCAACTCAGGGACACACACACACACTAGTTCATAGACATTTGGGTGGGGCTGGGAGAAGCCTAAAGCTCTATCCCCTCATCCAAGCAAAGCCTCACCAACTAATTACTGATTTCCCCACTCTAGGTAACAACCCCGAGGTGGGCAAAGGTACCCACGTGATCATCCCAGTGGGCAAGGGTGGCAGTGGGGGCTGGAAGGCCCAGGTGACAAAAGCCAGTGGTCAGAATCTGAACCTTCGAGTCCACACTTCCCCCAGTGCCATCATTGGCAAGTTTCAATTCACTGTCCGCACACGCTCAGATGCTGGAGAGTTCCAGTTGCCCTTTGACCCCCGCAACGAGATCTACATCCTCTTCAACCCCTGGTGCCCAGGTGAGCCAGTTGGGGTCAGAAGCAGAGGTGGGCAGGAGGGAAGGGCATTTCAGGGCTTCCTTTTCTAGGATCTCACTGGGTTCCTGGGTATCTGGCCACAGGAGAAGTCAGCCTCCCATTGTCCTGTGGAGGGGAACTAGTTAGTCCCAGTGTAAAAACATGACCTGTCTCACCTCTACTAAGGAAAACTCTGGTTAGGACCAACCATCTCCCACAATCTGTGTTGTGGTCCCTCTGTCCTTCCTAAAAGCAGTTCTCTCAGTCTAGAGAAGTCTTCTCTTCTGTGGACATGAGTTCTGCAGACCTGGCCTAGGGGCAGGTAGGGCCCAACGAGAGAGTATTCAGAACAAGGTATGTGTTTTCTGGGGACACAGAGGACATTGTATATGTGGACCATGAGGACTGGCGGCAGGAGTATGTGCTTAATGAGTCTGGGAGAATTTACTATGGAACTGAAGCACAGATCGGTGAGCGGACCTGGAACTATGGTCAGGTATGACTGGTCAGGGTCACCTGCATTCAGGGGAGGTGGATGGAGAAGGATCCTGGCCCAGTGTTGGAACTCCTCCAGAGTGGTCTGTAGCCAACTCTGCCCTCCCTCCTTCCAGTTTGACCATGGAGTGCTGGATGCCTGCCTGTACATCCTGGACCGGCGGGGAATGCCATATGGAGGTCGTGGGGACCCAGTCAGTGTCTCCCGGGTCATCTCTGCCATGGTGAGCACCCTCATATCTGAGTCTTACTCCGTGTCTTCCTACTGCCTCCTCTGCACCCTGCCCCAGATCCTGCCCTTTCTGGATTCCTTCAGTATCCTCAGGACTGTTCCTGCCCTTGCAAGGGGTGTTGCAGGAAGGGGGTCTCACTCCCCTTCTCTCACTTGCCTGCCCCCTCACTGCACCCTTCCTGGCTCCTGTCCCAACTCCTGTGTAATGCAGGGCCAAACCCACAACTTGGCACACCCAGGATTCACATTCCTGTGTCAGAACAGGGATAGGAGGGGGCAGATAGTTCAGGGAAGGGATAGGTGGGGCTCAGGCTAATGTCTAGGTCTTGAGGCATTTAGGGGTGAAGGGTGGTTGCAGGGTCAGGGGCTGGACTGGGGACCCAGCCAAGTCCTGAACACCTCCCCCAACTCAGCCCCACCCCATCTTGTCTTGGGCAGGTGAACTCCCTGGATGACAATGGAGTCCTGATTGGGAACTGGTCTGGCGATTACTCTCGAGGCACCAACCCCTCAGCGTGGGTGGGCAGCGTGGAGATCCTGCTTAGCTACCTACGCACTGGCTATTCTGTCCCCTATGGCCAGTGCTGGGTCTTTGCTGGTGTGACCACCACAGGTAGTGGAGGGACCAGGACAGGAGTGACCTGGGTCCCACAAGGAGGAGGGAGGGAAGCCAGTCTCCATCTTCATCCAGCCCAGCCCAGCCATGGCCACAGCATCGGGTACATGCAAGGGTGGATGATAAGATGCCTTAATTATCATTAATTATGTTAACAACAGAGAGAGCCTAAGGGAGAGGAGGAAGAAGCTTGAGCTAGGCAGGTGCCCTGTCTTTTCTTAACCCCAAATGCTCTATAGCCCAAGGTTCCTGGGCCCTGTGACCCCTGACTATGGTGGTGAATTGCAGTTTGGCAAGTTGTCCTTTTCCCCCGATATTGCTGACCTGATGCCTCACCTGCCCCCCACCTTTACCCTGAACCTCAACCCTGGTTCCTCCACAGTGTTGCGATGCCTGGGTCTAGCCACCCGTACTGTCACCAACTTCAACTCTGCACATGACACAGACACGTCCCTCACTATGGACATCTACTTTGATGAGAACATGAAGCCACTTGAGCATCTGAACCATGATTCTGTTTGGTGAGGCTGGGGCTGGGGCTTGACTGCCCATATCTGCTGAGGAATGGTGACCTGAGGCCGGGATGTAGAGGGGCAGGCAGGGCCTGAATTGGAGAGGCCCTGGTTTGGAGTCTCAGACCCAGCTCTCCCTCCACATCTATCCAGGAACTTCCATGTGTGGAATGACTGCTGGATGAAGAGGCCAGATCTACCTTCAGGATTTGATGGGTGGCAGGTTGTGGATGCCACACCCCAGGAGACTAGCAGTGGTAAGGCAGGCTTTCCCTGGCTCTCAGACCCGGTCCTTGTTCCCTCCCCACCTCCTCCACCTGAGCGACAAACTCAAGGACTGGGCCTGAAAGCCAAGATCTTCAGCCCAAGTTCTTTAAATGGGCTTATCAACTGAATCGCCATGCAGCTGTTGGCTTATTTTCACCTTTTTATGTAACCATTTGCCTTAGTTTTATTTATAATGGCTAATTTTATTTATTTATAATGGCTAATAGATGACTCAAAACCTAAAAGATTCAAAGGTAGTCAGTGAGAGGTTTCCTTCCCCAAGCAAATCAGCTATTCTTGCTTGCTTTTTCATTTACATATCTGGGAGATAATTAAAAGACCCTTTTATATAGAATGTTTTTTTCATTGATCAGAAATGTATTTATTTTGCATTTTTTTGTTTTTTTTAAATTTTTTTTTTACTTTTTTTATTTCTATCTTTTATATTTAGTTATCCATGACAGTATTTTTCCACATTTTTTTTGTACACAAATGGGTACAACTTTTCATTTGTATGGTTGTACACAATGTAGATTCACACGATTCATGTAATCCTACATATACATAGGGTATATATAATGTTTTTTTAAAAATCTATAAATATGTACATTTTATATAAATGTATATTTTAAACATCCTCTATTGATTCTTTTTTTCTTTTTTGGCAGTGCTGGGGATTGAACACAGGGACATGGTTCTTTATTTTATTTATTTGTCTGTATGTAGTGTTGAGGATTGAACCAGGGCCTCACACATGCTAGGCAAGTGCTCTACCACTAAGCTACCACCCCAGCCCCATAAATATGTATTTTTGAAAATTTCCCTGAGTATTCTGGAGATAGCCCAGGTTTAGGACTTACTCCAAGCCCTGGGAAACATGTGGGAAACAGTGGCCCCCAGAGGTGAAGTACTTTGTCTGGGGTACAGGGCATTAGGTCACCAGGTGAGTGCATCCAGTCCCTGACTCCCTCTCTTGTTACACACTCTAGCTTTCTACAAGTTCCTCTCTGTTTGCTCCATTGTTCAATATAAGCTTCATGTACAGTATGAACAAATCAGGGCCCAGATAGCTTCAAAGAAGAAAACAGCCCCTATAACCCAGCCCTAAGATATAGCCAGGGATCAAATAACCTATTAGCCTCTCTTCTGCAAAAATGATATCTATTGCCCAAACAGATCCCCACCCCCTTCCAACCTTGACATTCCAGCCTAGGGTCTGCCCCTCCAGCTTCTTCCTTCAAGACTCTCCCTTACTATCATCTTCTTCTGGTCCCTTCCAAGATCCCTCTCTCTCAAACATCTACTTAAATGGTGCCCCCAACGTTTAACAATTCACTAGTGCCTGCAATACTGGAACTCAGGTACTGGCAGACCTGAGTTCTGCCCCTGCTTCTGAGAAGTGGTGGGAACTCTGGGGCCAACCAGGCCAGGGCTTGATTCTTCCTTGATCACATCTTAGATAAGTGGTCTCAGACAAGTGAGTGAGCACCTTGCACCTTTGGACTTCCATGTTCCTGTGTGTAATATGGAGATAATATATATCAGAGAGGGTGGTTGAGAGGATTCAGTGAGAAATCATGAATCCAAGAGGACTAGCAGCATGCCTGGAACATAGTAGCCATTCCAAAAATTATTAGCTCATTCTAGCTGTCTTATGAGATCCTGGCATCTACTTCACCTTGCTGAGCCTGTTTCCCCATCTGTAAAAGGAGGCCACAGTGTTAGGTGTTGTTAAGATTCTTTCCTGTTAGATGGCCCTCACATCCTGTTGGACTTCTCCTACTGGACCTCCTACTACCAGCCCACATCCTCTGGGAAACCCTCCTAAGTATGATAAGGACAGACATTTTTTCCCATGAGGTCCCCACTACACCACTCCCCAGAAAAGAGCACTGAGTGGGCTGCAGGGCTGAGGTATTGGAATGGTGGTGGTGGTGGTGGTGTCATTGCTTTCCCAGAAGAGCAACCATGGCTCTGGATGGATCCTGATGGAGGATAGGGAGATTGTCCTGTCCTTTGGGAATCACAGACAATGAGCATTGTTTTGGCCAGTCCAGAGAGTATGCTGACGACCTGGCTGTGAAGGCAGGCTGTCCACAGGCTTGCCCCCCACCTCCAACTTCCTGTGGAGCAGCCTGGGCTGAGGAAAGCTGACTGGCCACGGTCTTCTTTATTGTCCCTCCCTCGGTTAAACCGAGTGTCCACTGGACCTGAGTATTTGTGAGGACTTCTAGCCCCTTCCAGAGGCTGCCAGCCAGGGGATACTGGGCTTTGTTGGGTGGGCTGGGGCCCTGTGTGGCCTCTGCTCAGGAGGGTCCCTCTTGGCCTCCTTAGATCCCTCACCTCTGACCTGCCTCATTCCCTAGGCATCTTCTGCTGTGGTCCCTGCTCCGTGGAGTCCATCAAGAATGGCTTAGTCTACATGAAGTATGATACACCCTTCATTTTTGCAGAGGTGAGGGTGAGGCTCCAGGTGCCTCCTCAGGCAGTCCAGAGTGATCAGAGCACTGGCTTCAGTCCTGGGTTCTCTGATTCTGACTTCACCGCTGACTGACCAGCTGTGTGACCTTGGGCAAGTCACTCATTCTAGAGTCTTAGTTTCCTCAGCTGTAAAAAGGGGATAATAATGGCTACCTTGCTTCCTGTGCTCAGGATCAAAAGAGATAATAAGTATGAAACTGCTTGCTAAGTTGTAAAGCCTGTGAATGAGCCAAGGGATTACTGTTATTAATGTCCAAATGTACTGCAAGGAGCCTCCCAGGCCAGCTTCTTCCCTGCTTTCTGGCCTTTTCTGGTTCTGCTTGGGAAGTCTCCAAGTTGGGCCCTGCCAGGAAGCTCCCACTCTTTGGACTTAACCCTGCCCTGCAGCCCCTGGGACTGATGGAAGGCACTAGGGGTCAGGCCTCCCCTCAGACATTCTGGCTCACTCAGTCCTGCTCATGCCCTCACTCTGTAACAGGTGAACAGTGACAAGGTATACTGGCAGCGGCAGGACGATGGCAGCTTCAAGATTGTGTATGTGGAAGAAAAAGCCATTGGCACGCTCATTGTCACAAAGGCCATCAATTCCAATATGCGGGAGGACATCACTCACATCTATAAGCACCCAGAAGGTACCATTCCCCACAGATAGTCAGCTCCATGCCGAGTGTTCTACTGAGTTGCTCACTATCTGGCTCGAGCTGAAACTCACCCTTGACCCACAACCTCCAGGATCAGCAGCAGAGCGGAAGGCAGTGGAGACAGCAGCTGCCCATGGCAGCAAACCCAATGTGTATGCCACCCGGGACTCTGCTGAGGATGTGGCCATGCAGGTGGAAGCGCAGGATGCAGTGATGGGACAGGATCTGACAGTCTCCGTGGTGCTGACCAATCGTGGCAGCAGAAGCCGCACTGTGAAGCTGCACCTCTACCTCTCTGTTACCTACTACACTGGTGTCACTGGGTCCACCTTCAAGGAGGCCAAGAAGGAAGTGGCACTGGCACCAGGAGCCTGTAAGTGCTCCTTACCCAGTCCTTCCCCCTAGATAGCCAAACCCCAGGGGCTGTAGACATGGAGACCCAGAGCAAAGGGCAGCTCCCCTGGGAAGCCCACATCTGGGGAGACATGCCTTAGTGAAGCCATGCATACTTTCCCCAGCGGACTCTGTGACCATGCCTGTGGCCTACAAGGAATACCGGCCCCACCTTGTGGACCAGGGGGCCATGCTGCTTAACGTGTCTGGCCATGTCAAGGAGAGTGGGCAGGTCCTGGCCAAGCAGCACACCTTCCGTTTGCGTACCCCAGACCTCTCCCTCACGGTGAGTGCAGCTTTTGGGGTCATGAGGGATGGTCTGGGAGTGGTGGCCATGGGGTTAAAGGAAATTAGAGAAGAGGGGAGAGTGCTGAGCCAGGAGCAGACTGACCTAATTAGTCAGTCTAGGAGAAAAAGGTTAAGGACCAGTTCTGGGCTCCTGGACCTCTCTCAGTTTCCTCATCTGTAAAAGGGGAATTCATATTCCTGCTTCTGTGGTAACTTTGGCTGTGGAATGGGTTGGAAGTTTCCTCTCTGGCTTTTCGGGAATCCTTCTCTCAGAAACAGAAACAAAGGACTCAGGGAGGTTTTGATTCTAAGGGGTCTTTTCCCTGGGGTGCAGCATACAGACCCTGGGTATTTGGCCAGGATCTCTGACGTGATATGGGCCTCTGTTTTTCTCAGTTACTGGGAGCAGCAGTAGTTGGTCAAGAGTGTGAAGTACAGATTGTCTTCAAGAACCCTCTGCCTGTCACCCTCACTAATGTTGTCTTCCGGCTAGAGGGCTCTGGGTTACAGAGACCCAAGATCCTCAATGTTGGGTAAGTCTGGCTTCTCCTCTTGCCCCTGCTGCCCTCTATTCCCCCCAGGTTATCCTGGGCCCCAGCTTTGCTTCCTCTCACCATCAGGACCCCACAAAGCCCCCTGGGGCCAGCCAGCAATGCCTCCCAATTCCAGTTCAGTCCAGTCCAACCAGTGTTTAAGGAGATCTGCTGGGTGCTTTGTGCAGCACTCCAGGGGCCTGTCCATCTCATCAGGGAGCTAAAACTCCACGTGGGAATCATTAGTAAGCCTGGCTAACATTTGCCTAGCACTGAAGAGTGAACTGGGAACTTGCAGGGATATTATCTCATTTGGAGATCAGGAAAGCTCTTTAAAGTAAATTACAGATTGTCACATGATTATAAGCAAAGCTGTGGAAACCTAAAGACTTGGGTTCAAATCCCAACTCTATCACTTCTGACTAGATGCCCTCAGGCAGGTGACAGCTCTTCTAAGCCTCAGCATTCTTGCCTATCAAATGGGGCTGTCAGTAGCACTTCGTCTTGGGTTATTCAGTCTCACACGTGGCACAAACTTACTGCTCAGCATCTAGTCATTTCTATTATTGCCATCTTCACCCTGATTTATAGGGTGGGCATGGCTCACAAGGGACAGACTCTGCTCTCTCCTTTGGAACACGTAACCACCCCAGCTCTTGAGCCTGCTGCCGGGTTTGTGCCATAAGAGAGGAGTAGCAGCTCCAATGGATAGAGCACCATGCCTCAGGCCCTCCAGGCTGAGACTGATCCTGGCTGAATGAGGCTCTGGGCCCAGGGAGGGTACACACAGTACTTATGTTCTTTGACCTCTGTGTTTATCATTCTGACACAGATACATGCTGCCTGCAGAGGGAAAGCAGAGAAGGCCAGAGGCTGACCTCTTAGACTGGCTTTCTGGACAGGAACAGGCTTTCTCCTCTTCAGAAAGAGGGCTCCTGAGTGCTGTGAAAGGGCTGGGAGTAAACAGAGGACCCCTGCCCACTCTTCCCACCTTTCCCCCTGCTCTCCTCCCCTGCTTTCACCATCGGCCAACAGGCTATCCTGATCTTTGTCTCAGCCAGGCTCCTGGTAATACTGTGATACATCACAGTACAGTGTTGCCCTCTTGCCACCCTACAAGGGTCCCTGGCAGCTCAGACAGTGAAGTTTGACACCTGCCTTGCTAGTCCTCCCTGAGATATCTCTCATCCACACTCACACAGTGATGGAGGGAGTTTCCCCCTGTCCTGAGAGTCCCCAGAGCAGAAATCCCTCAGCAGCCCCACCAGACCTTTGACCCATGCCTGCAAGTAAGGAAAGCATCACTGTGCAGAGTATCAGAAGACCTGGCCCCTGTCCTCAGCTATGGGGCTGTGTGTGTCTCTCTGCCATTTGAGGGCCCAGCCTACCCATAGTCAACGAGAAAGTTAGATGATGGCTTCTCAAGGCAGGCCCTCCTTGGATTTTCTGTGGCTCCTTGGCTGCTGTGAACCCAGACCAGGTCCTTCAGGACACTTGGGAGCCTTGAGGGGAACATCCCTGAGCTGTTGGTTCAGATACATTAGATTCCACATGGGTGTTATTTTGCCTCTCATTTGCACATCAAAGGCTGTGGTATGGAACCCCATTATACCAGAAGGTGTGCCGCCCAGAGTGGTGACTGGCCACTTAATAAACATTCCAGGACTTCCTCCTCCAGATGACTGTTGTCATCATCAAAACATTCATAGGGAGGCTGGAAGTCTGTTCCAAGCCCTTCTTGGGAATTTCCCCCAGAGCCTGAATAACACTCTCTAGCACATCCTTAAGAGTGGCCAATTTCCCTTCTTGGGGGGTGGATTTGACTTTGGGGAAAAGCCTGAAGTCATTTAGAGCTAAGACTAATAAGGTGGGTAATGATGCCCTTTCATTCCAAAATGAGGTACTCAGAAAAGGAGAGGCAGACCATCTGTGCATGTGCACATGTGTGTTTTAAATGACTCTAAAGAAAAGTCAAAGAAGAGTTTTTAAAAAGTGTTTCAAGCCCTGGCAACATGGTTACCTAGGTTCACGCTGAAGGACAGCTCTCTCTAGGATCTTTAAGTTCTGGTGCCCTTGTTTGGGAGTCAGTCTCATTAGGTCTCATTACCTGGATGCAGTTACGAGCACATTCCAGCTTTAGCATCTGACTTGTTCTCAGCTTAAACTCAAAAACAGGGGTGTGGCAGAGGCCTCACCTGACACCAAGACCAGGGCAGGAAGGGACTTTGACATTCCCAGCTGCAAGCTGGAAGGCAGTTTCTTTTGGAAATAATGTTAGTTAGTTATTGGAATGTAAAAGTTAATTCCTGAAATATTGCAATTCAACTATAGTTAAACAGACCTTTTTTTAAGAAAAAAGAATTTTTGAGACAGGGTCTCAGTATGTTGCCCAGGCTGGTCTGGGACTCCTGGGCTCACGTGATTCTGCCTCAGTCTCCCAAGTAACTGTGACTGTAGGTATCACAGTTAGACCTTTTTTTTTTTTTTTTTGGTACTGGGGATTGAACCCAGGGGTGCTCAACCACGGACCCACATCCCCAACTCCTTTTTATATTTTACTAGAAACAGGTCCTCACTGAGTTGCTTAGGGCCTCACTAAGTTGCTGAGGCTGACTGAAACCATGATCCTCCTGCCTCAGCCTCCTGAGCTGCTGGGATTACAGGCATGCACCACTGCACCTGGCACAGTTAGACCTTTTTACTTTTATTTTTTTAAAGAATTTTAGCTTTTCTTTATTTTTAACTTTATTTAGTTTTGTATGTGGTGCTGATGATCGAACCCAGAGCCTTGTGCATGCTAGGCAAGCAGTCCCTCACTGAGCCATAATCCCAGTCCCACAGTTAGACTTTTGAAGGCTGTTTTTTTAAAAATATCTTTTAGTTGTCAATGGACCTTTATTTTATTTATTTGTCTATATGCAGTGCTGAGAATCGAGCCCAGGGCCTCACACATGCCAGGCAAGTGCTCTACTTCTGGGCTACAACCCCAGCCCATTGAAGGCTGTTTGAGCCTAATTTATCTTCAACTTTGTATCAAGGGAGAAGTGAGCAAAAATTAAGAACATGAATTTATACCCAAGCAAAACATAATCTGTTAATTTATAGACTTGTTAGGCTTCCTATTATTATATTGTATTATATTATATCATATACTCTTGCTTTCCTCCTTCATGGAGCTCAGAGGTTTCTTCAAAGCTATCTGATCCCGTCACCTCATTTTACATTCACTTCCATTTTATGGGCTAGAAAGTGAAGATCAGAGAAATTAAGTAACTTATCATAAACCACACAGCTAATAAGTGGTAGAAGGAGTATATCAGCCCAGGGAAGTCTCAGAAGCAAGCTCCAAGCAAAAAGCTTTTGCCCTACAGATAGCTCACCTTTGGGGTTAGGGATGTTGGCTTATTCCCTCAGAGGACTATGATGACTGCACAGGGTCTGACTCTAAAGAGGGGGCCCAACGTAGGCTTGGGTTAAAAGGGGGCCAGAAGTAAGGGTTTAGACAGAGATAGGAAGGACACATTCTAGGAGGCTCAAACAGATGCTGTATAAATGCAAATATGTTCAATGTATAAAATGCAAAATGTGAATTGCGGGAGGAGCTCAGAGAAGAGCGAGGTTCTCTTTCCTAGGAGCAGGAGGTTCTCAGGGGAGCCTCACTGAGGAGGTGGTATAAGCTGAGCCTTGGAGGAAGAACAGGGGTGGGGAGCCAGTACTAGGAGCTCATGCCAGGCAAGGCAAATGCTGCGGAGTAGGACAGTGAAGGTGGCTGGGAAGGGGAAGATTCAGTGGGACTAGGCCACAGGAGCAACGTTGTGAGATGCCGCAGCTGTTCCGGTTATAGGGACTGAATCAGTGAACTGAGTCATGTTGGGGATCTCATTCTTTAAGGAAGCCAAGTCCTTGAAGGATTTAGTACACCTCTGAGTGTTAAGAGAATAGAAAGGAAAAGCAATATGGGAGACAAGGAGGCCATTCGAAGATTGGTGAAATCATGACTCCCAGAGAGGTAGTCTAGTAATAGATTTTCAGAGGTCTATGAAGAAGGGAAGACACTGTTGTGTGTGTGTGTGTGTGTGTGTACCCCCCCACACACACACACATAAGACAAACTCACAGACATGATGGTGCATGTCAATTTAAAGATGCCAATTCTCTCTCCTTGGGTAGGCTTTTCCTTTTGTTCTAAGACAACATTCTTCTAATGGGTGCTTTCTTCTTTGGAAAGATGATTGAGATAGAGAATAATTAATTCTCTTCTTCTTTCTTTCCCCCAGTACTTGGGTATTGAACTCAGGGCCTTGTGTATGCTAGGCAAACACTCCACTACTGAGCTAAATTCCAGTCCTTTTTATTTTGAGACAGTCTCAAAATAGTAGCCCAGGCGGGCCTCCAACTTGCCATTGTCTTGCCTCAGCCTCACAAGAAGCTGGGATTACAGGCCTGCATGACCACACCCAGCAATTAATTTTCTTTAACATACTTTTCTGGCAAAACCGAAAGCACTGGGCAATACTGTGCTGGGCCCCAAAGTCTTATTTTGAAGGTTTTTTTGGTCTTTGAAACCCTAGTGAGATTGGGATAGTCTGGTTAGGGCAGGAGCTATGGGTATGGACAGGAGCTACCTCTGAGGTCGCATTGGAAGTCTTTGTCCAGGTGGATGTGGGAGCAAGCAGGGAGGAGTCCTCAATGATGGGGAGATTTTTAGTTTAGGCAGCTGGGTGTGAGGCTGCTGATCTGGCTATGTGGAGGCGGTTCTGGGGCTCAGTCTTTGTCCTGGTTGTGGGTGTGGAGAGTCCAGCTGAACCCAGAAATGCCGGAGTGGCTCCACCTGTTGCTCCTTCCTTCCTGACTGCCCTGAATCCATCCTTACCTCCCAATCCTCCCTCAATTACTCTAGGCCCATGACCTTGTCTCTACCCACAGGGACATCGGGGGCAATGAGACAGTGACTCTGCGCCAGACGTTTGTGCCCGTGCGACCAGGCCCCCGCCAGCTCATTGCCAGTTTGGACAGCCCACAGCTCTCCCAGGTGCACGGGGTCATCCAGGTGGATGTGGCGCCAGCCTCTGGAGGCATGGATTTCTCAGACACTGGAGGTGACAGTCGCTCAGGGGAGACCATTCCTATGGCATCTCGAGGTGGAGCTTAGCCCTGGACCAGGAACAATGGAACTGGAGTCAGACGAGCAAGGACACTGCCCCAAGATGGGGGCCCACCACAAAATACTCCCCAGGAGCTCAGGTGGGAAGTCTGGGGCACCTGGGGAGATAGCTAATCTCCACCTGCACTGGGTGGTACAGATGATAATAAACTTTTTTAATGAAGTTGCTGTTCTGACCATCTGTCAGTCCATGCCAAGTCAAGGAGTGTGGGGCCACAGTGTGTGCAGGGGATGCATGTGCCCCTGGTCCTGAGACTCGTGGCTGGCAGGTGGTAGTGCCAGCTTAGTCACCCTTGAATAGAGCCTACCTAGGGTTAAGCAGCCTCCCTGACTCCCCCACCCAGGGGCTGCTGCTGACCACAGTACCCACTGTGGGAGAGAAGAACCTGCATTTTCTTTTATAGGCATATATTGGAGGCAGACAGAGGGTGGAGTACTCTCTGAGCAGCAAAATATACCTTCTAATAGTTATTTTCCAAAATACTCATCTAGGGATTTTTGCAAAAGTGAGACATGTTCAGTGTTGAAAGTTAAGAAAATATAGAGCTGGGGTGCAGTGGCTCACAATTGTAATCCCAGTTACCTGAGAGGCTGTAGCAGAAAGATCTCAAGTTCAGGGCCAGTCTTGGCGACTTAGTGAGATCCTTTCTCAAAATTATTATTTATTTTTTCTTTTTAAGGGCTGGAATGTAGCTCAGAGGTACAGTACTTGCCTAGCATGTGTGAAGCCCTGGGTTCAATCCCCAATACTGGGGCAGGGGGAGGAAAAAAAAGAAAGAAAGACAAGAAAGTAATAATAGTTGGGCATTATAGCGCTCACTTGTAATTCTCCGGAGGCAGAGGCAGGACAATCACAAGTTTGAAGCCAGCCTCAGAAACTTAAAAAGACCCTGTCTCAAAATAAAAAATAAACTGGGCATGGTGGCACATGCCTGTGACCCCAATGGCTTGGGAGGCTGAGGCACGAGGATTTCGAGTTCAAAGCCAGCCTGAGCAAAAGCGAGGAGCTAAGGAACTGAGTGAGACCCTGTCTCTAAATAAAATAAAAAAAATAGGGCTGGGGATGTGGCTCAGTGGTTGAGTGCCCCTGAGTTCAATCCCTGGTGACCCCCCAAAATAAATATAAATAAAATAAAAATAAATCAAAAGGGCTGGGAATGTAACTCAATGGTAGAGTGTCCTGGGTTCAATCCCCAGTACCACCAAGAAAAAAAAAAAAGATGAAGAACGAATAATAATACTCCTCAACCACTGCTGAGAGCTGTTAGCATCATTGCTTCATATCTCACTTCTCCCTACATAACCTATATTGAGCATTTTCTCACAGTATTAAGTATTCTTTGAAAACACCATTTTTAAAGACTGGACAATGTCTTGCTCCCAGGCCACCCACCCTGTCCTTCTGAGTCTCAATGGCAGCCTGTCTTGGTCTCCTTAGCTGCTACCTCCTCCTCTGATCAGCCTTGGGGTGCTGGAGTGACTTAGGGTTTCCCCCAGTGCTACCTCTGCCTACATGATCTCAGCCAGACTTATAGTTTTTAGAATTTTTACTTTTGGTACCAGGAATTGAATGCAGGGGCACTTTATCACTAAGCTACGTTTCCCCTTTTTATATTTTTTATTTTGAGACAGGGTCTCACTAAGTATCTGAGCCTGGTCTTGAACTTGCAATCTTCCTGCCTCAGCCTCCTGAGCAGCTAGGATTAAAGGCATGAGCCATAACACCTGACTCATCTAATGATTTTAAAGACCATTGTATCATCAGCCCTACTCTTTTCTTCAAACCCCCTGAAACCTATACATCTACTACCTTATCAAGATCTCTACTGGATGCCTGATAGACACTCCAGATGTAACATGTTCAAAATCAAACTCCTGATCTCCCTCCAGCATGTCTTCTCGCAGCAGCTGCAGTTCCAATTTTCCCAAATTTCTCAGGCTCGAGTTCTTGGAGTTATTTTTTTATTTTTATTTTTTTTGCGGTGCTGGGGATTGAACCCAGGGCCTTGTGCTTGCAAGGCAGGCACTCTACCAACTGAGCTATATCCCCAGCCCTAACGAGCTATATCCCCAGCCCTGGAGTTATTCTTGATTCCTTTCTTTCTCTCACATCCCACATCCATTCTGTCAGCAAATCTTGATGGTTCTGTCTTCCATTCATGAGTCCAGAATCTGACTGCTCCATTCACCCCTACAATGTCCTTCTGGCCAGAGCTGCCTTCATCTCTCACATGGATCACTGCACCAGCTTCTCAATTATTCTTCTGGTTTCTACACTTTCCCTTTCATACTCTATTTATCACACAGCCACCAGAAAGAGCAGATGAGTCTGATCATGTCAATCTTCTGCTCAAAACCTTCTATTGGCCCTTTCTAGCTCGCCAGCCATCTTGACAGCTGCTTTTGGTTGGGGGCCCATCCCGCATCTAAGGCAGGAAGATGGTGGCTGCAAAGAAGACAAAAAAGTCTCTGGAGTTGATCAACTCTAGGCTCCAGCTTGTTATGAAAAGTGGAAAGTATGTGCTGGGGTACAAGCAGATCCTCAAGATGATCAGATAGGGCAAAGCAAAATTGGTCATCCTCGCCAACTACTGTCCAGCTTTGAGGAAATCTGAAATAGAGTACTATGCCATGCTGGCCAAAACTGGCATACACCACTACAGTGGCAATAATATTGAATTGCGCACAGCATGTGGAAAATACTACAGAGTGTGCACACTGTCTACCATTGATCCAGGTGATTCTGATATCATTAGAAGCATGCCAGAACAGACTGGTGAAAAGTAAAACATGCAAAATTTTTTAAAAATAAAATTTGGCAGAGCTTGTTTTAAAAACAAAACAAAACAAAACAAAACAAAACAAAACAAAACAAAACAAAAACCCTTCTATTGGCTTCACCCAAAGCAAGAGTCCTTACAATGATCTGTTCCCTCATTCTCTCCCTTAGACTCAGTCTACCCCAGGTCCCTGGACCCTTTGTTTCCCTGCAGTGCCAGGCTTGCTTTAGGCCCCCTATGCAGCCATATTCTATGCTTGAGAAGTTCTTCCCCAGATGTCTATGGTTTGCCTCCTTATCTCCTTTAAGTTTTTAAGAGTCACCATCTTGCTTATGTATTCCCTACATTCAAACTACAACATCCTCCACACTCCATCTTCATGCTTTATCTTCCCCCATAGCTCATATTATTGTCTGACATTCTATACGTTTAATTCTTTGCATCACTGGCCTATCAAATTCTCTTTCCTGGGTCTGCCCATCATACTCCAAGCCTCCATCATCCCTCACTTGGAACAACACACCAGCCTGCTCACAGGCCTTCCTCTATTCTGTCTATTCTCAGCTTGGTAGTCAGAGGGGTGCTTTTAAATATCAGGGAGATCAGGTCACTGATCCACTCACCTCCCTCAGTGGTTCCTCACCTTGTACAGAATAGCAGCCAGAAACCTCCAGTGACCCTCAGGGCCCTGCAAGGATGTCGCCATTCCTCTTTTGATCTCACCTCATTCCTCTCACTTGCAACCTCTCCTGGTGTTTCTGGAGCCCTTGAGGCCTCCTCCCACCTCATGGCATTTCCCCTACCTGGACACACTTCCCCATATATAAGTATGTCCAGTGGCCCCCCTCCTTTAAGGCTTTTCCTTTAAGATTACTATCTTTTTTTCCAGATTTAGATGATATGATCACCGGGCGTGGTGGCGCACGCCTGTAATCCAAGCGACTTGGGAGACTGAGTCAGGAGGATCGCAAGTTCAAAGCCAGCCTCAGCAACTTAGCAAGGCCCTTAGCAACTCAGTGAGACCCTGTCTCTAAATAAAATACAAAATAGGGCTGGGGATGTGGCTCAGTGGTTGGGTGTCCCTGAGTTCAATCCCTGGTTCAAAAAAAAAAAATAGATGATATGATCTAAAGATTGCTATCTTAATAAGGTCTTTTCTAGCCATCCATTTTAGAATGCAGCTGCTTCCCCTCCTCACTACCATCTCCCTCAAAGCACTTATCCCCATCCAGCACAATAAATATTTTATATGTTTATTGCATGTCCCATTCCCCAATTAAATGTAAATTCCACAGGAGCAGTGATTTTTGTCTGATTTGTTCTCTTATGTCTATGGACATTGGTAATAGATATGCTCATTAAATACTTGCTGAGTAAATAAGAAGCTAGGTACTAATCTATATATAAGTCATGTGATCTTTAAAATAACCTCATTATGTAAGCTGTATTATTATTCACTCTTTATAGATGAAGAAACTGAGGCAAAGAAGTTAGGTGACTTGTACAAAATCACTTAGCAGTCTCGAATAGGACTGGAATCACAGCTTACATTCTATCTCAAACTGAAAGTGGTCTACACACCTCTTAATTCTACCTCAAATTGTTCTTCCCCTAGTTTTCCCCCATCTCAATGTTGCTCTAATGACCCAGTTGTGCAAACCCCAAATCTACAAGTCAACACTTTTCTTCCCTCTGATCTTCAATCCATCAGCAAACCTTATTAATTCCACCTCCAAAATATAACTGAATCTTCATTTTCTCCAGTTACACTGTTCCAAGCTCTCTCCCTATGGAATTGCCATGCCTAGTAGGTTTCTGCCTTTTTCCTAAATTTTATCTAATTTCTACACGGGCAGTGACTTTCCTAAACTGTAAATTAAAACCTGGGTCTTTCCTGTTTAAAAACCTCCCAATGCCTTTCCATTACTCTTGGAATAATTCAAAGTCCCACCCTAACTTGCTGGGCTCCTGCAGACCACTCCAACCTTGTCTGCAACATGCTCCTGGGTCCCTCTGTTCTAGCTATGTGGTCCTTGAACTACGCAAATTCTCCAACCTTGAACCTAAGGCTTAGTCCTTACTCTTCCTTCTAAAGGACCTCTCTTCCCTCAGACCTATGGACAATCCCTTCCTGTCATTCAGATCTCTGCTTTAATTTTACTCCTTGGGGAGATCCCCCTGACCATCGAATCTGATTAGTTTTCCTGCTTCCCATATAGTTAGCATATGGTCCTATGATATTTTGTGCCCTAAATAGCACTTATTGTTAAACATTGATTTGTTTATTTGGGTATGTATTAGATTCCCTCTCCTTTCTCTAAAACATGAGCTTTAAAGAGCTGAGATCTTATTTGTCTTATTCACATCCATGTCCCAGTACACAGAACAGGACCTACATATAGGTGCACAATATGTATTTGTTACTTACAACCTATAAGCAAAAATTCAGTCAGGCATGGGAGCACATGCCTGTAATCCCAGCAACTTTGGAGACTGAGGCAGGAGGATCACAAATTCAAGGCTACTTGCAACTTAGCAAGGCCAAAAGCAACTTAGTGGGACTCTGTCTCAAAATAAAAAAGATAAAGAGGGCTGGAATGTGGCTCTCTGGTAAAAGGCCCTTGGGTTAAATCACTAGTACCAAGAAAAAGAAATAAAAATAAAATAAATAAATAAATAAATAAATATTAAAAGGGTTGGGGATATAACTCAGTGGTAAAGTACCCCTGGGTTTAATCTCCAGAGTGGATGTGCCCTTACACCCTGTGTAGGTGGATTTGATTTGGGAAAGTCTGTGATTGATACTGGAAGCTGCTGCAGCTCCTTGACCCAAGGAACAATGTCTGGTCATAGGTATGGAATCCAGAGAGTTCAAGCATCAGCCCTTGAGGTTGATTTTCTAAGGGTACCTTGAGTAGATGGAAGCCACAGGGTGGACAGCAGGGCTCTCCTGGTGAGCACGGAAGCTGAAAGATCCCCTTTGGCTGGAGTTCTTCAGAAATTCTGGAAGAGGTGGAAAAATTAAAAGAAAGATTTTATTTTCCTGATAAGAAGCCAGGTAGAGCTAATTATAAATTTAAAAGCAAAAATTTATAAGATGTGACTTATAAATCCATAAGATATGATTCAAATTAGACTAGAGTGGTTATATTTTGTTTTTAATAAAGTTCTTTTAAAATAATGGCTAATTTAATTGTTCTAAGGTCCACCATGGAAAGGAATTTTTGTCCACAGTTGGACCAGAGTTTTGCAGGAGATCCTGAAGGCCAAAGTCCAGCCATAGAAGTGGATAACAGGCCCATCCTTCACTGGTTTAACAAATATTTGGTAACACGAGCCAAGCAGTGGACTAAGTGCTAGAACACTGGTTCCTTTCCTATGAAGCTTATAGAAAGAAAAAAAACGAAAAACTGCCCCAAACCAGGCAGAGTACAACTCTGAAGTTTACAGTAAGGGCATGTGACCTAGCCTGGTGGTGGCAATTAGGAAAGTGTTACCAAACAGATAACCCTAGAGGGCAGAGGGCATTAGATAGAAAGAAGGGAAGCCACTCCAGGCAAAGCTTAGCTTATACAAAGAAGGGAGGAAGGACGCCTAGAAGATTAAGCAAGGCTAAAAGGACAGTGTAGCTAAAATGAAGAGCATACAGTGTAGAGTGGAGGCAGTGAAGCTGAGGGATGCAAGTCCAAGCCCTGTGGGGCCTCAGTGGCCACATTATGGATTTGGTCTGTCCAAGAGCTGTGGGAAGCCTTTGAAGGGTTTAAGGGGTTGGAGGTGACACGACCAGATTGGGTGGATTGGATAGATTACTCTGCCTGTAGTGTCAAGAATGGAGTAAGGCAGGGTTGGAGTTTGGGCTACAATGGTGGTGTTAAAGCCAGGGGAAGACAGCCTGGAGAAAACTTAGAAAGTGAAATTTACAGGGCTTGGAGAAGGATGGGATGTGGCTGGGTGGAAGGTAGAGAGGAACAGTAAAGACAAGCCCCCAGGATTCTGGCTTATGAAGCAAGACTGACTGATAGCGTCATCTACTGAGAGGGACTACTCACCAGAGAGAAAATTGCAAGGAATAGTGAGGCTCAGAAGCTCAGAACCAGGACTTCTTTGTGAGGCTGTCTTCCAATTGGACATTTTCCTTTGACTTATGTTATAGTTTGAATCTGGAGTGTCCCCAAATGTTCATGTTGAAAACTTGGTCCTAAATGCAATGATGATCAGAAGTGGGGTTTTGGGGAATGATTAAATCATGAAGTCTCTGATCTCATTAGCAGATTAATCCATTGGTGGGTTCATAAACAAATGGACTCCTGGAAGGTAGTGGAAATTGTAGAAGGTAAGGCCTAATTGGAGGAAGTAGGTCACTGCAGGGGTGCCCTGGAAGGGTGTATCTTGTTCCTGACTCTCTCCTTACTCTCTCTCCTTGGTTCCTGGTGGCCATAAGGTGAGCAGCTCTATTCTATCACATGCTCCCCACCTTGATGTTCTGCCTTTCCCAGGGCAAAAATCAAGGAGACAAAGTGATCAGGCACTGAAACCTTTGAAACCATGAGCCAAAATAAATCTTTCTTACTTTAAGTTGACTTTCTCAGTTTGTCACAGCAATAAAAAGCTAAAACAGGTGACTTTTGGAGAATTTTGACTTTGGTTTAAATGAAACTGTTCCCTTATGTCAGGGTAGTCTCTAAACATCTTCTATTACAATCATCTAAAATTACTATTGGTTAATAATTCTGTTGTTTGGGCCCCAGCATAGATTTCATGTTATAAGAATACCAGTAGCAGAGGCCCAGAAAACTAAAGGTTTGATTCCAATGCACACTAAAGACCAAAACCAATAACCTCCTATTTTTCTTCTCAGCTCTTCTTTTTTCTTTTCTTTTTTCTTTTCTTTCTTTCTTTCTTTCTTTCTTTCTTTCTTTCTTTCTTTCTTTCTTTCTTTCTTCTTTCCCTCCCTCCCTCTCTTTCTTTCTTTCTTTCTTTCTTTCTTTCTTTCTTTCTTTCTTTCTACTGAATATTGATCCCAGGGGCACTCTACCAGCCCTTTTTACTTTTTATTTTATTTTTGAAACAGGGTCTTGCTAAATTGCTGAGGCTGGTCTTGAACTTGCAATTCTTCTGCCTCAGCCTACAAGTTGCTGGGATTACAGGTATGCACCAACATGCCTGGCTCAGCTGGTTTTATTTCCTGTGTTGCCCCTGTTTATACTCTTCTAGGGTCAGCAGTAGCTATGAGACCACATATTTGATATTCTGAGCTCCAGTCACAAATCTTCTTGAATCTTTAAGTTAAGAAATCTATAAGAGTGAAGCTGCTCTTACTAGCTGCAAACACATAAACAAGGTGCCACAACAGGCACCAGTAATATAACATGTACAAGAAAGAAGCAAACTCCTCCCTTGGAGTGCTCCTGCCCAGTGGGGGTAACAGACATGCAAACATTCTAATTACAGTCAATACCATTCTATATCTGTTGGCCTTACATCCACAGATTTAAATGACTGAAGATTAAAGATATTGGGAAAAAAGTCTGTACTGAACACATATAGACTTTATCTCTTGTCATTATTTCCTAAACAATACAGCATAACAATGACTTACATAGCATTTAAATTGTGTTTGATATTATAAGTAATCTAGAACTCATTTAAAGTGTACAAGAGAATGTGTGGTAATATGCAAATACTATGAGATTTTATATAAGGGACTTGAGCATCTACAGATGCTCCATGGAGGTCTTGGAACCAATCTCCTATAGAAAACAAAGAATGACAACAGTAAATGTGTACATGGTACTTACTAGGAGCCTGGTTCTGAGATTCCAAACTCTACATTTATTAATTCATTTCATCCTTATGACAACCTTATGAAATAAGTTCTGCATGATAAGAACCAACCTAGAGGTAGAGGGATGTACAGATGTTGAGGGACCCAAGAATAGTGAATTCTGCCTGAGCTCCATGAAGGTGATTATCCCAGGAGAAGTCAAGTTCATGAGATAGAGCACAAAGTAATCAGACAGCACGAGCCACGCACAGAAAGGTGAGACAACACAGTATTTTTGGAAAATGCAAACAATATGATGAGAGCAAAGGGCAAGGGATATGCTTGAAGAAGTAAGCTTGGGCCAGATCATTAAAAACTCATTTGCCAGGTTAGGGATATGACTCAGTGGTAAAGATCTTGCCTAGCACTTCTGAGGCCAGGAATTTGATTGTCAGCACCACACACACACACACACACAAACACAAACACACACACAATCTTTTGTCATATTTTAGGGGTTTAGACTTTCTTCTGAAAGTGAGGGGGATGACAGTTAGGGGTGATATAATCAGTTTTGCATTTCCCCAGAATTGTGGTGAAAGCAACATGGAAAAAAATGGTAGAAAAAAAAAAAGAAATTGGAAGGGTTGGTATGGAAGTGAAGTAAGTAGAGTCCTCTCAGAGAAAAAGATAGAAATAGATTAGAGGAAGTAAGAATGAAAAAAGAGGGTGGTTTGATGGTTATGTAGGAAATAGAACTGATTAGAACTGATGATGGATTCGATTTGAATAGGAGAAAGGACAGAGTTAAGGGTAACCTGGGTTTCTGATTCATGGTGCTGTGAAGGGAAATGTTGGGCACAGCATTACAGAACCCAAAAGAGCAGATCATAAAAGGAAAGATAATGAATTCTAGTGCTTAGTCTGTCACCTAAGAAACCTGGAAGTCCTCACTCCCATCCTTACAAGAAGGAAAAAGCTGACCAAACTGAAAATCCACAACTCATCCTGGATCTATCAGAGAACCACAGGCACAAGGCAAATTGCTGCCCCCAAATTAGAGACTCACAGGTAGACACAGAAAATCACAATTTACCAGCAAAAGTCCAGGAGCAGAAACTTCTGGAAACCAGTACCCATGTTGGAAAACTTAAACTGTAATTGACGAGTAGCTAGAGGCTCAGTACAAACAAATTTGAGAGTTAAAAACTCCAAGGGATCCCCTTCTTAAGGGAATCCCCATGCATCTATGTCTTACCTCAAGAAGTTTACCAGGTTCTCACAGTAAAAACTAGAGAAAACTCCCATTGGACTTCTGGCAGGAGGAGAGAGAAAGTGGCCTTTGAAAATTTATTTATTTATTTATTTATTTATTTATTTATTTATTTGGAGACAGGGTCTTGCTAAGTTGCAGAGGCTGGCCTTGAACTTTCAATTCTCTTTCCTCAGCCTCCCAAATTGCTGGGATTATAGGCATGAGCCATCACACCTAGTCAAAAGTGACCATTTTCAAGTACATGAAGCAATTGTTATTAACAAGGCCTGTCCTCCAAAGAAACTGTCTTTCTAACTCAGAACATTAAGAGAGCCCAGGTAATCTGGGAAAAGGGAAATTCCTGCTCTAGTCTCCTAGCATTTTGCATGGGGAAGGGAAACATGCAATTTCAGCCTGCTCTAGCTTTCCTGTTTGACCCATGTATGGCAGTGAAAGGTGGGGGATGTCAGGAACTGAGAAGCATTTGTGAAAGTCACAGCTCCAGGCAAAGGTTCTAAGAAACTGAAACCTAATTGTGGGATTCTAGAATGTTCCGCCCACCCTCTAATACTTTGACACCAATAGAGCTCTTGTATAATAACAAGGGAATGCAAAGGAACTGCACATCTTGGACCTTATTAAAGAAGTCTCTTGGGACTACCAAAGACAATAGGGGAGGCAATAACAAGGATGCCAGAGGAAATTGTAGCTGCTAACATCTACAACTAACAACAAACATAGCCTTACCCTTGGGCAGATAAACATAAAACACTTGGCTTTCCACAAAAACAAACAAAAAATGACATGGCAGACTAAAAGATAAATAATATCAGTTTGAAGAGGCATAGCAAACATTGGAATCAGACTCAGATATAGCAGAGATACTGGAATTATCAGACCAGGAATTTTAACTATGGTCAATATGGCATGACTCTAATGGAAAAAGTGGACAACATGCAAGAACAGGTGGGTAATATAAACAGAAAGACAGAAATTCTAAAAAAGAACACAAAGGAAATGCTAAAAATAAAAAATACTGTAACAGAAATGAAAAATGCCTCTGATAGGCTCTTTAATAGACTGGACACAGCTGAGGAAAAAATCAGTGAGCCTGAAAAACATGTCAATAGAATTGCCAAAGCTGAAATGCAGAGGGAAAATAATTTAAAAAGAACAGAATATCCATGCTGTGAGACTAATTACAAAAGGTGTGGCATACACATAATGAGAATAGCAGATAGAGAAGAACAGAAAAAAATGGTTGAAGCAATACAACTGAGAATTTCTCAAAATTAATGATAGATATCAAAAACAGATTCAGGAGGCTCATAGAACAGCAACCAGGATAAAGACCAAACAAACAAAGCTAAAACAATATCAAGACCATCATCTAGGCATATATCCAAACTGCAGAAAATCAAAGACAGAAAAAAAGGAAAGAAGCAGGAAATAAGGGATAGAAATAGGCTGGGGAAACTTACCTATAGAAGAGCAAGGATAAGAATTACATTGGCCTTCCATTCAGAAATCATGAAAGCAAAAAAGGAGTGAAATATTTGCAGTGTTGAAGGAAAAACAAAAAACACTCCACTAATCCTGAGTTCTGTAACCAATTATCCTTTAAAAGGTAAGAAATACTTCTTAAAAAAAGTTGAGAAAATTTATTACCATGAGATCTGTCCTACAAGATATGTTAGAAGAAACTCATTAAAAAGAACGAAAATTCTATAGGTCATAAATTCAAGTCTACATAAAGTAACTTTAGAGAAGGAAGAAGAAAAATGGGAGATGACTAGAATTTCACGTGTCCAACGTGCAGTACTTTGGAACTAGGGGTCCCCTGTACAGTTAAATGTGTGACTCACTTAGAAGACTTACCTGAAGGTGGAGACAAGAATGTGTGAGCCATTATATCTGGGAATGGAAGACATAGCTCAAAGAATGGGTGGGTTTTTTGTTTTGTTTTGTTTTGTTTTGTTACTGGGGATTGAACCCAGGGGCACTCCACCACTGAGCCACATCCCCAGCCCTATTTTGTATTTTATTTAGAGACAGGGTCTCACTGAGTTGCTTGGGGCCTCGCTAAGTTGCTGAGGCTGGCTTTGAACTCGCGATCCTCCTGCCTCAGCCTCCCAAGTGCTGGGATTACAGGCGTGCGCCACCGCGCCCTGCGATAGGTGATTTTAATAAATCTTTGTACAATGATCAAGGCAGGTAGCTAATTTAGTCAACTGAGTGTACAATGTGTGCCCTGTTCTGTGCTTGGTGATGAAAATAAGGAGAGGTACCAGTCAATCATTAAGGAACTGACTCAAGTTAAGTGCTCAACAGATATCTGAAAGGAAATTATTTTTAAACTTTATGACTGGATACAGAAAAAACAGAAAAGTACAAAATACTCCATATATAACACTATCACGCAGAGAAAAACAGATTAACAATCTGATACTTCTTTAACTTTTGCAGAATTAGGAATTGAACCCAGGGGCGGTCTACCACAGTGCTACACACCCAGCCCGTTTTATTTTGAGACAGGGTCTAGCTAAATAAATTGCCCATGCTCTCTGGCCTCGAATTTGCGATCCTCCAGCCTTGACCTCCAGAGTGGCTGGGATTACCAGCCCCTGCCACCAATCACTGCTCGTTCTTTTTTGTTGTTGTTTGGCATCGGGGATTGCACCAGTGGTGGTGCTTAACAGCTGAGCCACATTTCCTATCCCCTTTTATCTTTTGAGACAGGGTTTCGCTAAATTGCTGAGGCCGGCCACGAATTTGCGATTTTCCTGCCTCAACCTCCTGGAGTCGCGGGATTACAGGAGTGCGCCACCGCGCCCAGTTCATATTTTAATTTTTTAAAGGCGAGCGCCCTCTTTTGTTTGGCTGAATTCTTACTGGAAACACTGTGTCCCTGGGGAAGGTTTCGCAAACGCTGGTTGGGGACTGGGATTTAAGGACTTGTCATTTCAATAAATGAAAACGATGGATAGAAGAGATAGCATGATGTCTCTTTTACAGATTAGGAAATTGGGCCTCAAAAAGTGACAGGACTTCTCAGCAGGTTCCGCGATGAAAAGCAGAAGCTGGGAGGGCCCCGACGGGCGGTCACAGTTTCCTCAGCAGCCAACGTAAGTACTAGGTAGCCCAGGGGGCGGGACCTTAGGACCTGAGGGGGCGTGGCCTCGTGACGCGCCGTCACACTTCCCTCTATCTGGCCCTTCATTGGTTCTCTTTTACCACCCTTTTCCGGGGCAAGGGAAACTAGTCTCAGAGCCGGAAGTGAGGTACCTTCCAGTTCCAGGCAGCGGTGGCGTTTAAAGCTGAGTGATCCTGATACCAATGGAGACGCCCTGCTCCTCCATTCAGGCTCCATCCCAAGCTAGGAGAAGCCCCCAGAATTCTGGCGGCCTATAGAATAGAATTGAGTCAGATCGCAACGTATCCGGCGCACCACTAAAGAGCCGAATCATTGAGGGTCCCCGGAAACCCCGCCCCTAGGAGGGGTAGGGAAGCCTCTCCTAGGTGGAAGAAGCCTGAAGGAACCGCCCTGGGGTGGAGACTCAGGCCATGGCCACGCCTCCGGAGGCCGGTCCCGCCACTTTGCGTTTTGCTGCAGCAGCCAGCTGGCAAGTTTTGCGCGGACGCAGCGTGGAGCACTTTCCGAGAGTACTAGAGTTTTTGCGATCCCTGCGCGCTGCTGCCCCCGGCTTGGTTCGCTACCGGCACCATGAACGTCTGTGTATGGGCCTAAAAGCCAAGGTATTGGAGCGAGTAGGACCTGGAAAGGGGCGGAATGCGAAGACTGAGGAAGGCCTAAGGTTGGGGGAGAGGGGTAAGACCAGTTGGAAAAGGGTAGTTTGCCCCGAGTGGGGATTCTGAGCTCAGTATCATGCAGGTGGTGGTGGAGCTGATCCTGCAGGACCGGCCTTGGGCCCAGGTCCTGAATGCCCTGAATCACCACTTCCCAGAGTCTGGACCTGTAGAGCGGGACCCTAAAGCTGTGAGTAAATCTTTCCGACAAGCCCTAAATCCAAGTTGCACTTGGTTAACAAAGTTGCCCCTTCTGCTGGATCCTGGTGCCCCCAACTTCTCTGCCTTTCCTATCAACAGACAAAGCAGGATCTGAGCAAGATTTTGGAGGCACAGGAGACTTTTTGCCAGCAGGTGAAGCTGCTGTCAGAGGCCCCTGTAGATTTGGCTTCAAAGCTGCAGGTGAGACTAAGTAGTTTGGAGGCTGTTTCGTGGTGATTCCTGTTTTCCCTAATACTTTTCTGACCTGCTTTCTCCACTGTAGGAACTTAAACAAGAGTATGGGGAACCCTTTCTGGATGCCATGGAAAAACTGTTTTTTGAATACATGTGTCAGTTGGAAAAAGCACTGCCTACAGTACAGACACAGCAGGTTTTGTTGGAGCAAAACATTTAAGGGCGGAGTGTGGGGTGGGATAGTTGTTATCAGGACTGGTTTTTATGCCTCTTTTCCTGCCCACAGCTTCAAGATGTGCTGAGTTGGCTACAGCCTGGAGTTTCTATCACCTCTTCTGTTGCCTTGAGCCAATATGGTGTGGACATGGGGTGGCCACTTCCAGGTACTAGGACCACCTGGGATAACTAGCAATTTGTGGATGACACCTTTTGAGTCAGTCAACTGGAAGTTAGGTGGGCCTGAAGCATAAGAAACCTGTTTGAATTAATCTGTTACTGCCTCCTCTTTGTTTCTGGTACTGGGAGTGAACCCAAGGGTGCTTAACCACTGAGCCACACCTCCAGCCCTTTTTTAAATTTTGAGACAGGGTTTCAGTAAGTTACTTAGGGTCTCACTAAGTTACTTAGCGTCTCACCAAGTTGCTGAGGCTGACTTGAACTTGTGATCTTCCTGCCTCAGCCTTCCAAGTTGCTGGAATTACAGGTGTGTGCCACCATACCTTGCTACCTATTCTCTTTAAGAGGAGCCTCATTTTCTCTTTCAGAGTGCTCTGTTTCTGATTCAGTGAACCTGACAGACCTCATGGAACAAAATCCTCCTCTGCAACCAGTACTAGCACTTCATAGTCCTCCACCAAAAGCCAAACCTGGCCTTCAGGGTCCAGCTTCAAGGAAGCACCCAGAACCTCTGGCTGGCCACCATTTCAATTTGGCCCCTCTGGGTCGGCGAAGAATTCGGTCCCGATGGACATCTGCAAGGGGAGGCCATAAGGAACGCCCCATGGTCATGTTATTCCCCTTCAGGAATTTGGGTACACCAGCCCAGGTCATATCTAAACCTAAGAGCAGGGAGGAGCACGGAATTCACACAGAAGACACATCAGATGCTGTGGGCACAAGCACAGCCATCACTGGGAAATCTAAGAGTCCATCTCAGATCCTGGGGGAAAAGGCTCTAAAGGAGCACCCTGCTGACTTGTCTGCCTCAGAGCAAA
Organism: Glaucomys volans; assembly: GCA_020662805.1. NCBI lineage: Eukaryota > Metazoa > Chordata > Mammalia > Rodentia > Sciuridae > Glaucomys > Glaucomys volans. Next base: position 68,930 of record JAJEJO010051648.1, read on the forward strand.
AAGAGTGAGTGGTAAAGAGTTGCTTCTTCCTAATAGGAGCACATTCTTTGCTTGCTTTCCTTTCACACTATCCTTTGCTTGCTTCCACCTCAGGAATTACTTGGAGTGCTATGTAGACCCCCTGAGACTATCATTATCACCTCCTAGGACCAAGAATCCAGGTAGGTAGGCTTTGAGTGAGGATTGGCTCAGACAGCCTGTTTTCTTGGGGTCTTTTCAGAGACTTTGTTCACCTAGAAGGAGTATTTTGATTCTGATTTCCTTCCTCCAGTGTGTTCTCCATCTCTGTGCAGCTCCGTCATTACCATAGGAGACTTGGTTTTGGACTCTGATGAGGAAGAAAATAGCCAGAGGGAAGGAAAGGTGAGTAGGAGGGAAAAGAAAGCTAAGAAAAAGGATGTACAGAACAAGCCTGAGAAATCCACATGCTTCAAAATAGGGAGGGCTAGGGGAATGGTTTCCGACAATAGGATCTCCCTGCTCCCTTCTCTACAGGAGTCTCTGGAAAACTATCAGAAGACAAAGTTTGACACCCTGATCCCCACCTTCTGTGAATACCTCCCCACTTCTGGCCCCAGTATGGTGCTCGCCCCTTCCTGTGACTACCCAGACAGCTCTAGATCCCTATGATAGCACTGGCATGCCCTCTTCCTCCTTAGTTCTATAGCCAGTTTAGTGGGAATAAAGTGGAAGACTAGGCTTGGATTGTTTGACTACATTGCTAAAACTTTGTGATGCTTGATAATTAAACCTTGGATTTGTTACAACTCTGTCCTGATGTGAGGAAGGACTTCTGTAGGTCAGTGGAAGTCATTTCTTAGAAACAGAACCAGCTTCTCCACAGCTGGAAGAATCCCTTTGCCTTTTTACTTCCCTTGGAAAGTGTTACTCAGATGTGCCCAGAAGTTGAGAGCCTGGAAGAGAATTGTCTTATTATTGTTCTGAAAATACATGTCCTAAAGCTAGAATATACTTTATAAACTCTCATGCTGCCAAATCATCTGGGGATGGTGGCACTAAAATGGAAATACTTCATGGAAATAATACTTATTGTCCTTAATCCCATTGGGTCAGTGCTAACCCTACGTCCCTACTTTGGAGCAGCACCCAGATGCCAGCCTTGTGCAGAAGCCCCAGCATCTCTTTACAGTCAGTGAGACCTCTTTTTATTAAGTTATCTCAAATATGTAAACACTTCTGAGCTTTTTAGATATTTGAAGATCTCATTTAATGAAGCTGATAAAACATAATTCCAAGAGCCTGCCTCTTCCAGACTAGCGACGTATAAAACATTTCTGAATCAATCACTCTTTTCCTCTTAATCTTTAGGATGCTGGGTCCCCAGATACCCGTTCGATTATCTTACTTCATTTTCAGACTGTATTCTTCCTCACTTCCTTCCCAGTGAGTGCTCTGGGCATCTTGTATGTACAAACAGAGAAGTATTAGAGTTATTACTGGAGCCCTCAGGAGGGAGATGATGGGAACTGGCAAATGCACAGCCACAGTAGCTAGAATGGGTGAGAAGCCCATTTGGGAGACCCTGTGGTGAAGTATTGGTGCCTTAAGAAGGCAGAACTACTCAGGTCCAGCGTGCATCACTGAAGATTGGATTCACCTGCTGGGTGACTCGGATGAAGGTAGTTCTCCGGCTCAACTCCTTTAGCTTAGCTGCTCCCACATAAGTGCATGTAGATCGGATCCCTCCTAGGATGTCACGGATGGTATGTTCCACATCCCCTTTAAAGGGGACTTCCACTGTCTTTCCCTCTGAGGCCCTTGAAATAGGAAAAAAGCATTACCTTTTCTTTCTAGATTCCTAAGCCCAATGACTCTTCTGTCTCTAACATTTAGCCCCATCTCACCATTTTTCTCCTGAGAAATATATCATCCATTTCCCAACAGCCATGAGCTCTGCCACCGTACTATGCAGTCACATTCTTCAAGAACCCTCAGGGGCTGGTCCTTCACACATACCTGTACTCCGCCACACCACCAGCATACTTCTTCATGGCCACTTCAGAACTCATTCCATAGAAGAGTTTGTACTTCTTGCCATCCCTCTCGATAAGCTCACCACCTGACTCACTGTGCCCAGCCAGCATGCCACCCAACATCACAAAGTCAGCCCCTGCTCCTGCCAAAATCAAGGAGGTACGAGAAAGATGCTTCTGACCCAGATGCCCATATATTTCCCCTTCAAAAGCAACTCATGCCAAATTCTCAGTCCTGACAGTGTCTCTAGCATCTTCCCAGCATTGTTTTTTTCTCTGACCCACAATCCACAAAGGCCTGCTTTGACCTGGTTTACTCCTCTGGGCCTAATTTCCTCAAGACTTTTAAAATAGTCTCTGGAGCCGGGCATGGTGGCGCACACCTGTAATCCAAGCAACTCGGGAGGCTGAGTCGGGAAGATCGTGGGTTCAAAGCCAGCCTCAGCAACTTAGCGAGACCCTAAGCAACTCAGTGAGACCCTGTCTCTAAATAAAATACAAAATAGGGCTGGGGATGTGGCTCAGTGGCCGAGTGTCCCTGAGTTCAATCCCTGGTTCCTAAAAAAAAAAAAAAAAAAAAAAAAAAAGTCTCTGGAGATTCCCTGCCCAACGTCTGCTCTTTCCTTCTGCTTTCATTGTCTTCTGGTTATTTTGCTTTTTTGCTCCCATCTGAGTAAAACATTGTATGTTCCAAGAACAGCAGTCTCTCACTTTCCTCCCCTAGGAAACTGAAAATGCAGAGATTTATAGTCCCATTCTTCACAGTCAGTGGGGCTCAGGATTTCCCCTGCTGTCTTGCCCCAGGTGACCACAGGCTTCAGGGTCACTAATTCATATGATGAGAGTTTGAATGGCTTCTTGAGTTTCTCCTACCCTGACCCTAGATCCTGAGAGGTGATATAGCCTCTTCTACAGGATCCTCCTGTGCCCTCCCACACTCCTTACCAAAAGCTTTGGCCACATCCCCAGGACAGCTGCAACCTCCATCCTGCAAAATAAAGAGCACAGTGAGGAGACAGCATGGATTTTCCAAGTTCTCTCAGCAATGTCACAACAGTGTACTTCAAAACTGACAGGCACTCAGAGTCCTGACCCATCTCTACCGGAGCCTCCACACTCTGCAGAGAATCTGTTGGCAGCCTCATACCCTAAGACATTGGGCCTTACTGAAATGATGTGGCCTTTGAGGCCATGAGCAGCATCTGCACACTCCATCACTGCACTGAGCTGTGGATACCCCACTCCAGTTTTCTTCCGGGTTGTACACACAGAGCCTAGGAAGAACATGCCAAGGGTGAGAGTGACGTACTCCTTGAGTTTGCCACCAGGGGTAGCCAGTGGCCTCAATGAACCAGCTTACCTGGCCCAATTCCCACTTTGATGATGTCAGCCCCAGAGAGAATCAACTCTTCCACCATCTCTCCAGTTACCACATTCCCTGCCTGAGACAGAGCAATCAAAATAAGAGCACCCTTGAAGTCAGAAATGGACACAAACTTATTTGCTCTTAGAGGGCATGCCTGGACTATGACCTTCCAGCATTGTTACAAGGAAAGGATACCCAGATCCCCTATACTGGGACCTCTGAGGGCTTCTACACTAGCTACTTCAAAGGACCCTGCTTCCCATTCATTTCCCCTGCTTACCACACTAAGTTAGCTAAATAGGGAGCAATGGGCAGAAACCATTGTCACTGTTGAAATGATAGTAAAGCCAAGGTCCAAGATGCATTTTAATATCTCAGGCAGCAAGGTGGTATGACCCACAGGGAAGAAGTGAGATGGCATGGAGAAGTGTTTAATGAAGCAAAAGAAACTACTAGACCAAACTCAGATCTGACTTAATAGATTTATCTCCAACATACCCTGTTCTTTCATAGACCTCCCTGGCTTCAGGGAAAGGGGAAGACATGGTAATGTAGGCTAAATGTTTGCTTTTGATGGACAGCAGAGACCTTCAATGCTGTGAAAGAAGTGAGTTTTTGTCACTCCCCCAACTTGTAAAAGAATTAAACATTATTTTGTGTGATGCATTTTTATGTGATTGTCCATTTCAGTGGGCATATGTATATGTACACAGGTATGTACAATGCATATATGTTCCATCATGGTTTCGTGATTGATATCAAGAACACTGGATTTACAAAGACTAAATCAAGGGTCAGAGATGCTGCACTGACAATAAACATTTTAGGCCTGGAATCATGGTATAATCACCCAGTAACATATGTGGACTAGGAATAGTATAATGTAACAGAGAAATGAACTGATGTAATAAAAGGACGGGTTAGGAAAAAGTGGGAAAGGAAGGTACCAACTACAGGATAATAAAAACATACCATGATGGTGTGTTGAGGGAAGCGCTTCCGTACATCCTTTACAAATTCAACAAAGTGTTCAGAGTAGCCATTTGCCACATCTAGGCATATATATTTCACCTGGGGAATAGCTTCCAGGATCTGTTCCAGTTGCTCAAAGTCAGAAGAGCCTGTCCCTGAGCTGGCAGCCAGATACTGTAGAAGAAACAGGGTCACTGATATGAGAAGCATTAGACCCGCCTGTGGCATCGCATCAGAGGTGATCAGAGGGGTTAAGGGTGAGGGCTTGTTCCCAGGCAGCCAAAAATGGTTCCCTGGAAAATGGACAAGGAAGGGAACAAGATAGGCCCAATGTTACCTCAAGACAATCAGGATTCTGGCCAGCAAACTCTTGCCACTGATGAAGGCTATAATGTTTATGGACAGCAGTGAAGAGGGAGAACTGGGAAGAAGAAAGCATTCAAAAAGAAAACATTATCAGGATCTCTTTCTCTAGAAATAGATCTTTATACTCTCCTGAGAGAGAAAAACAATTAGATTTGGAAGGAAAACAATTTAAAGAAGGTCCTGGCTGAGCTGGGATTTGAGTTCAACCATTACTACCCCTACAAACCCCAACAGAGTTGTTTTAACATGAACTAGTATTTATTCCCACTAAAGTACTGAGTCCTCTGGATTTTACCAGCCAGCACAAACATTACTTATGACCTAAAAGGTGAGAAGGACAAGTTCTCGGTGCAGGGGGACTAGTGGCAGACATGCAGGAACCATGAAGAGGCTAGATAGAGCCAATGATGGTCTGCACTTAGGCCCTTCTCCTAAGTAATCTAGTATTAAATCTGTCTTTAGTATCTTCTCGTTCACTTGCCAGCAATAATTCAATGAGTCCAGATGCCCACAAAAGGTAAAGCCTTTAGGTTAGTGGAGCTGTCAGGGTGCCATTCCATCCTTTATTTCTATAGGAGTAAGGACAAATATTTTTAATGGGGACATAGACATGAAAAGTCTATTTCAGTCAACCAAGTTGCAAGACGTAATGACTCATCATGTTCATATTCTCTAGCTCAACAAATTACAGACAATATCCCAATACTGAGAAAGACATTCAAAAGCTGCCCCAGGTTCATGCCTGTAATCCCAACAACTTGGGAAGCTGAGGCAGGAGGACCACAAGTGCAAGGTCAGCCTGGGCAAAATTTTAAAAGGGCTGGGCATGTACTTCAATGGTAGAGCATGACCCTTGGGTTCAATCCCAGGTACTGGGAGAAACAAAACAAAAAAGCCACTGTAAATGGTATTTGTGCTTTAAAAGTGCAAACATGCAAACAGTCATGAGACAGCACAAATCTTGCAATGGACAAGAAATGCAAGGAAGTCATAAATCAGCCAGTAGCAGAAAGTGCTATACTTAATTCAGAGATCATTATCAATACTATCAAGCTAAAAGTTGGTATTCTGCCTTCTCAGTAACACTGTCAATATGTTAATAAAAGTTGCTCTAGAAGGTCAACATGCCTTGGAGATGCACTGGCATAGTGTGGCATGAAAACACCTAATATATACCAAACTAGGAAAAAATGTTTGCTTGCATCCAACCTTTTCACAATTACTAGGAAACTTGGCTCTGTCTCTAAAATCTGATTTCTTTAGTAATCATCAGCAATACTGAAAAACCAGCCTCAATATAAAGTATTAAGACATTTCCCAATAAGTTCATGTATTACAGCATGCCGGTTAAATTTCCAGTCAGATTTACCATTCCCCAAGTCTACTGGTCGGGGCAGGCAGACTGGGCAACAGCAGGATTCCTAAGCAGTTAAGTTAGAAAGGAACTACATATCCATCAACCTCAGAGAAATAGCAACAGGCATTCCACAAAGACACAGTAGTTAAAAACAGATACGGATTCTTTGAGTCTAATAGAGCCACAAACAGCAACAAAATCCATCAACTATGGTAACATGGATTGACCAGTAGAGTGCTTATGTTCTCAAAGTGCTTAGGTAACTATCTACCTTCTCAACTAACAATTACGGAGGCAGGTAATATTACTGACAGGAGCACTGTCTTCCATTTTTGAAGTGAACAACCTACATATTAAGAAAAAAATACTCTATTTGGGGACTATCCCAGACACTCCCAGTAACCTAGAACTTAACGAAAAGGAAGATTTAAAAAACAAACAAACTAACAAACAATAGTAGACATAATAAGCTGCTTCTCTCTAGAACAGTTTAGTTAGGAATTTTTCAATGTTCAACCTGTATTTAGTTTCTAGACTAAAACAGTGAATGCTGAGTGTTATGAATAATGGTGTGTCTGAAGGAATATGTGTGATTGAGAGGGGGTAGCCTAGGTGGTGGGGAAAGTTGGTAAGGTGTATAAACTACTAGACAAGAAAAAGAAGTTCTGTTCATATATCAGAAAAATGGGGCACAATTTCCAGGTGCAGTGGTGCCCACCTGTAATCCCAGAAACAGGTGGCTGATACAGGAGGATTACAAGTTTGATTCCAGCCTCAGTAACTTAGCAAGGCCCTAAGCAATTTAGTGAGACCTTGTTTCAAAATGAAAAACAAAAAGGGCTGGGGATGTAGCTCGGTGATAATGTGCCACTGGCTTCATTCCCTGATACCAAAAAAAAAAAAAAAAAAAAAAAAAAAAAAAAAAATGGGGGCAAAATTTAACTCTGAATCTCACTAATTCAGATAACCCTTTTAACTAATCAGATAAGAGGGTCTTAGTACTGGAGAAAACACTAAATGGAGCATCCTAACTGCTATTTGCCAGAACTAACTGGGAATGAGGATAGGGATGCAAACGCCTCTAGCCAGCCGAGTCAGTCAGACACCTACCTTACAAAGAACCTTGGCCATTTCAAAGGTACCCACAGTATCCATATTAGCAGCAATGATGGGGATGCCAGTGTACATTTGCTTTGAATTCCGAAATGAAAAGGATCTTGTGAGATCCACCTGCACATATGAACAGAAAACACTATTTTATTCATCCCCAAAACACATTAGGACAAGATTCTGCAGTTTTCTTGCTCCTGCTTCTGACTAAGGAGCTTAGGGTCAAAAAAGTACAAGGAGAAAAGCTGGCTCACCTCACTTCGAGACTTAAGGGTGCTTCGTTTTGGCCTCAAAAGGACATCCTTGAAGTCTAATTTCACGTCATTGTCGATATGAGGCATGGCGGTGGTCTGGGGATAGCTTCGAATCTGAGTGCTGGAGGGTAGGAAGTCAGGAGGAATTTGAATCAATATTCCCTTGGGCCTTAATGTCCTGATGGGGCTGGGACAGGCTGCATCTCTCCTGGCTTAAGTCGTGGAAGGTCGGGTTATAGGGTGAGATGTGGGCTCTGAGGTCAGTCGCTGGCACTAGTCCTGACCTCGATGCTCCCATCCCAAATACAGACTGTTAGGTAGAACTGGGAAGGGGCTGTGGATGAACCTGACTGTCCACTTTACCCAGCTACTTTCCCTTCCCCACCCCTTCAAAGACGAGTCAGAAGCTGACTTAGAAGGAATGGGAGGTATCAATCAACTTCCGGCACAGGGGTACTCACTTCCTGTTGCCTTGGCCTAAGTGGCAGTTGACCGAAGCGCCCCTTGCTTAGCAACTAGCCTCTTGCAGCCCCGCTGAGCCTTGTCGGGTCAGGCCAACAGGTTCCGCTAACTGTGAGTGAGAACAACTAACCGAAGAATTCCACCTTCGGGGGCGGCCGTGCGAGGCCTTCTGGGTAACAGAGTTCACATACTGAGGTTGCCGTTGGATGTGAGCAGCAGGAGACTACAACTCCCAGGGTGCAACGAGCAGAGCTGCTTTCTGGCATGATGGGAGAAATAGTTCGTTCCGTCGCAGCCTTCCGCTAACCCTGACTTGTTAGGGATTCTCGGAACTAGGAAGGCGTAATTTTTGCTGTACCTAATCTGGCTGCGTTATTTTATTTACAACCCAACTAAAACGAAACGCGGGAGCGTTCGTGAGCCTTTCGAGAACCCTGTGGAAAGGTGGGGGGGGTGTGGCCAGGGGTGACCCGGAAGCAGAAGTGATTCCCACAGCGGAGTGCTGGGAAGCGACAGCGGCGACCGCAGCGGGAGAAGCAGCAATTTATCTGGTTGAGGCTACAATCTGGGAAGAAGATGCTAATTAAAGTGAAGGTGGGAGCACTTCTACGTTTGCCAAGACTCAGTGGTACTGGGCTGGCCGCTGCGCCTTACGGGAAAAGCGGGGAAGGAAAACCACGCCTTTCCTTCTCTTGGAGAGTGCTGACAGCCTCGGGGCTCAGCGCGAGAGGTGATGGGAAATAGGGGGACCCCGATGGGCTTTGAGAGCTGGACGCTGGCCCCGCCTGGCGACCCTGGGCTCTCGCTGCTTTCGAACCCCCGCTGTCTAGAGAAGGCCTAGCAGCAACTTGCCACCCCTACCCCCGTATTCCTGGGGAAAGCTCTGCTCTCCATTCTTCATGCCTAGGTTATCTTCTCGCAGTCCCTAACTTAGGTTGTCTCCAAGCACAACGCTGAAACATTAGCTTGGGAAAACTGGGGGTCTCCCAAAGGCTAGACTATAAGCCTTTGCTGGTGATTGCCGAGATGTGGTATCTAAGCCATTCTTGAGGAGCTGGGAGTACGTTCAGTCATCTCTTGCCTTTCTGAGCCGGTCATCGCTTTCTTGATCAAGGCAAGTAGTTACGGTGCCTTAGTTCTTTGGAGTAGCTGTCTCCCTCATTTCCATCTCTAAACTCCTCTGGTAGTTCTTCACCAATTTTTAATCCGTGTGTCCTCTTATTTCCTCTTTTGTACCTTAAGCCAGAGACAAAAACCCTGACAATCGACGCAGTCCAACACTAGTTTGCTTTTTTGTAGCTATGTAAGTCTATCCTTATTTCTTCAGCTTCTTAGCATGTTTACAATATGTCACAGCCATTCTTAAGTTTCTCGTCTAGTCCTTCCAAATTATCTCTTACCAAAGAGCACGTTGAAAATCATTGTTTTTCAAACTTTGAGTAGAAGCCTACAAAAGAGTTGTGAAATCAACCTTGTGGGTCGCAAGCACCATTAAAAATAAAAGAAAACATCAGGGTATACTGCTGTGTAAGGGTATTGTTTTGTGAAGCTTGTTTTCATTTTATATGTATATTACATACACGTGTTACTATTCATATAGTGTGCTTCACTGTCAATTTTTAGAAACACTACAGATGAATGCTTATGTTTTTCATGTCCTCCTAGTCCGAAGAAAAGGTTATTACTATTCTGTCGTTAAATGTTTTTTAAGCTTTTAAAAAAATTCCAGTCCACACCAAAAGTATTAATATTAAACACAAACAACTTACTATGTGTGATACCCTCTCATATTTTCAGTTCTAACTTTGTTTCATTACCCACTGGTGGGTTGAGACCTACAGTTTAAAAAACTATTATGTTCCAAACGGACATAAACTTCAGAGTTCATTAGAACAACCTGGGAGTCTTGCTAAAATGTTGATTATGGTTTTGTGGGCCTCGGATAGGGTATGAGCTAGCGGGAGTTGCTGATTGCAGCTTATCTGAGGACTATACTTTGATTAGCAGGTTTCTAGATTTTGCCTTTTTAAAAAAAATTTTAGTTGTACGTGGATACAATATCTTTATTTATGTGGTACTGAGGATCAAACCCAGTGCCCCAGGCATGTGAGGCAAGTGCTCTACCATTGAGCCACAGCCAGCTCTTTGTCTTTTTTTAAAATTTGTTTTTATAGTCATTTAAAATTTCCATTCTCCTTCCCTACCACACTCTGCCTTCTATTTCCTAACAGATCCCTCAGCCCTGCATCAGTTATTTTGTTTGCCTCATTCTTTACATATTAAACACAGGAGAGCAATTAGTTAGCTATTAATTACTATGTAAATGATAGCTTTTATTAGGGTTCCTTTGTGAATTATCCATCTTTCAATTGTTTCTGGGTAACTGACTTCTTCTATATCTTTCTGTAATACGTTACAATTAAATCCTTCCTTATTTAAGTCTTGTAACCTAATCTCTGTGGTCCTGATTTTAAACACATTATCTTCTATCATAAGTCATCTTCCAGTACCTATCTCATGTTGTTGCCCTTGGTTTACCAGGTATCTGGAACACAATTCTTTAGAATCATTTCTCTCTTATAGTACCTCATTTTTCATATGAAACCAATTTCTGCATTATTTTTCTTTCCCATCTGCATTAATTTTCTGCTGATCTGGGGGTCTCACTAATGTATATCCTTAGGTGGGGTATGGTTGTCCACACCTTGTAGTCCCATCTACTTGGGAGGCTGAGGCAGAAGGACTGCAAGATTGAGGCCAGCCTCAGCAACTTAATGAGTCCCTGTCTCAAAATAAAATTTTAAAAAGGGATGGGGATGAAGCTCAGTTATATAGCACCCCTGGGTTCAGTCCTTAGTACAAAAAAAAAAAAAAAAAGTCTTATTCCTTCTCTGTGAAACAACTGTTTTCCTACTGCCATTCCTCCTTTAAAGTATATAGTCTAAACCATGGTGTTCAGAGGTCTTCTTTAAGCTTCTTTTCTTCATACTGTTCTCTAACCCCAGATCTGGCATTGATTCCCTTGTTGTAGATTACTTTGGCAGCTGTCTTTACTATCTGAACCTGTTTTCTCATTCATTTCTTGTCAATTTTATTGTAACATAATGAAAAGTACAGTTTCTAAGGACTCAGTTCAGTGAATTTTTAACAATATAAACCCATGTGACTGTAAGCTTTAAAACATTATCATCCCTTCCCTCAACCCAGAAGTTCTGTAGTTTAGTTTTACTTGTTTTAGAACTTCATATAAATAGAATGATAAAGTGTGTGTGTGTGTGTGTGTGTATTTTTTTTTCCTTCGTTTTTTCCCAAGACAGGGTTACACCATATTGCCCCAGCCAGGCTGGAACTCTCAATCCTGCCAACCTCCCAAGTAGCTGAGATTACAGGCATATGTTACCATGCCTGGCCAATATATAATTCTTGTCTCTAGATTCTTTCAGCATAATATCTATTGTAATGTGTATCTATAATTTTTTTCCTTTTTAATACTGAATAGTATTCTATTAGATAATTATATCATAGTTTGTTTATCCATTCTTCTGTTGATAGGCATTTAGGTTGTTTCCAGTTTCTGACTATTATGAATAAGACTTCTTTTTTGTTATTGTTGTTTTTTGTTTTTTTTTTTTTTTTCATTTCATTTTTTTTTTTTATTGTTTGTGAATAAAACTTCTGTAAACATTGTTTTACAAGTTTTTTTGTGGGCATATGTTTTCATTTTTTGGATAAATACCTGGGAATAGAATTACTAGACCATGTGATAGATATATAAAACTTTAAAAAGAAACTGCCAAACAATTCTCCAAAGGGTTGCACTATTTTGCCTTCTTACCTGCAAGATCTGAACATTTTACTTGCTCTGTACCCTTGCCAATTTTCACTGATCTCATTCTTTTGCCATTCTTGTGGGCATGTTACCTCATTCAGGTTTACACTGATCATTAATTTTCAATCATTAATTTTCACTCACCATAGCATTTTGTCATTGTCTCTTGTATTTGGACAATAATATTCAATATGGCACTTCTTTGTATACTGATTTGTTCTGTTTTGTGTCTCATTGTTTCTTGGCTGTAATCTTCACTTTAAAAAAACCTGGATCACACCTGGGTGTGGTGCTGCATGCCTAGAATCCCAGTGACTTGGGAGTTTGCTGCAGGGGGGATTGCCAGTTTGAGGCCAGCCTCACCAACTTAGGACCTAAGCAACTTGGCAAGATCATGTCTCAAAATAAAAAAATTAAAAGGGCTTGTGGTGTGGCTCAGTAGTAAAGTTCCTCTGGGTTCAATCCCTGTTACCAGAAAAAATAAAAAATAAATAAAATTAAAAGGGCTAGGGATATAGCTTAGTGGTAGTGTCCCTGGGTTCAGTGTCCAGTACCCCTCCCACACACAGACACTTTTTTATTTAATTTAGTAGTAAATCAAATATTTACTAAGATTTATGTGATAAAGGAATATTTTTACAAAAATTTTCAATAGTAGAGATAAAAGGAGAGTTACCCTTGATAAAGCCCCCTTTCAAACCCACCCCCCTTTTCAAAAATAATCATTATTAAAAGGGGTGTGTATATTTCTAATTCTTTTTTCTGTGCATATACATGTGTCTGCATATAGAAAATATGTAATTAAACATTCTTTAAAGAATTGTACATCCTTTAGATCTTTCCTTGTTATATATCATTGTATAGCTGTACCATTATTTAATTTTTTTATTAGTGCATTAACAATTATATATAATCATGGGGTTTGACACATTGAGAAATGCATGTAACATAATTTGCTTAATTTCAATCCCCAGTAGTTCCCTTTTCCCTGATAGTTTTCTTATTAACAGATATTATTAGGCTATTTCTAGTGATATGCTTTCACAAATGGTACTGTAGTAAACCTTACATGTGCCTCTGGATACATGCCCAAGTTTTTCTCCAAGTTGGCTACCTAGAAATGTACTTGTTTAGTTGAAGAGTCTTTGCATAGCTAGATGCATGACTCATGGCTGTGATCCTAGCAACTTGGGAGGCTGAGGCAGGAGGGTCAAGTTTGAGACCAGCCTCAGCAACTTAGCAAGTGCCTGTCTCAAAATAAAAATAAGAAGAACTGGGGATGTAGCTTGGTGGTAAAGCACCCTTGGATTCAGTCCCCATTATCAAAAAATTTTAGTTTAAAAATTAAAAAGGGTGGGAGATGTGGCTCAGTGGTAGTTGCCCCCAGGTTAAATTGCCAGTACCACACACATACAAAAGAGGGGGGAGGGGAGAAACTGGTCAGAGAATTTTCTCGTATCCTGGAGAATTCTTTGAATTATCTGAAAGTTGATGTCTAGTGTTGATATTTATTCTGGAGCAGTCTCTTTCTGACTTGAAGGAATTCTTAGAATACCTCTCATTGCTGTATCATCCACAAAAAAACCCAAAACAAAACAAAGCAATATTCTCACTGATTTGGATGGTGGAATGAACAGAGGGAGATGGCTTGTGGGAATAGGAGAATCAAATGGTTCACAGAATTTAATACAGTTACAAAACCTTCTGATTCTCCAAAGCAACCTTGCTGAGAATGTCCATCTCTCAGAAGTCAGCTTAGAGAACAGGACAGCCTGTTTTACCTAGAAGATAAATTATATTTTGGACTGTAGGACTTATAAAACATTTGCCTCTTTCAGACGCTGACTGGGAAGGAAATTGAGATTGACATTGAACCCACAGACAAGGTGATGTATGCCCAACACCCTTCTCTTTGCTTGTGTCTTTATTTGGGTGTGCTTATGAACTTGGTCCATTTGCTTTCATGCTGTCTGCATAGCTTTTTTTTTTTTTTTTTTTTCCTATTTCCATGGTTCTATCCTCAAGCAACCTCTGACTACTTGTCCTCTAAAGGTGGAGCGAATCAAGGAACGTGTGGAGGAGAAAGAGGGAATCCCCCCACAACAGCAGCGGCTCATCTACAGTGGCAAACAGATGTGAGTTTGGAGGGAGAGTGAGGGTAAAGAGGGGACAAGTGCTCAAGGTGGATCAGGCCTACCTCTTTCTTGCTCTCTTGCTCTCTCTTTTTTTTTTTTTTGGTGCCTTGAACCATTTGGCAGTTTGGTAAAACCTATAGAGTACTTCTCAGAACAGGGGTGTTTTTTTGAATATAAAATAAAATATGTAAAATAACAAAGGAAACTAATTATATTGAAATACACTTATCAAACTATGAAAATAAACTTGTGGCATAATGATATTTGTGCTTCTTTAGTAATAAATAAGATCTAGTTGTGGGTCTAATAGCTGCTATAATTATGAAATATTTTCAAGATATCTGCACAGTTGTAATATGATATGAGAATATCTAATTTCTGTTAACAAGTTACTTATGTTGTCAATGCTACTGTGAATTTTTGTGCTTTTTTTCCCCCCTATTTTCAAAATTAAAAGAAATATTGTAGTTAGAGGTTAGTAAAAATAAACATTGAATTTTTTTCTCATCCAAGTTCACAGACTTCCCAAAGAGAACCATGAAACCCAGATTAAGAACCCTTGTTCTAGTTGGGCATACTGGCTCATGCGTGTAATCCTAGCAACTCAGGAAGCTGAGGCAGGATGATCACAAATTTGAGACCAGCCTCAGCAATTCAGTGAGGCCCTAAGCAACTTAGTGAGACCCTGTCTCAAAATAAAAGGACTAAGGATGTAGTTCAGTGGTATAGTGCCCCTGCGTTCAATCCCCAGTATAAAGACAAAAAACAACAAAACAACACTTTCAGGGCTGTGGATGTTGAGGATGTAACTTAACAGTAGAACACTTGATTAGCATGCTTAAAGCCTTGGGTTTGATCCCCAGCATGACCCAAAGAGAGAACCCCCATTCCAGATGGTATTTCTAATGCTTTTTTTTTCCCCCTCTATAGGAATGATGAGAAGACAGCAGCTGATTACAAGATTCTAGGTGGTTCAGTTCTCCACCTGGTGTTGGCTCTGAGAGGAGGAGGTAGTCTCAGGCAGTGACAGACCTTCCTTCCAGTTCACCTTCTTATGCTGTTGCTCATAATGAGGCATCATATATCCGGTCATTCTCTGGGACACCAGAGCCACTCCCCCCTCCCCTGGATGCCCAGTTTCGTGTGTGGTGGGAGAATGTGAGGACCCCAGGATGCAATGTTCATGGCCCAAAGGGCTCCTGCTGGCTATTGGGTTTTAATTTGCAGTCCTGTGTGCTTCCCTCTCTTATGGCTATGTCCCTAGTTGTCAATAAAATATTTCCTGGCCTCCTGTAATCTTTTTCTGTTGCACAAATGTGACTAAAATAAAAAACAGACCCAGTGGTAACCATTTACACCAGGCTTAAGGAGCAGAGCCATGGAAGAGCTGGCGCTCTTAGAGGGATTATCACATTCTAGGAAGGCCCACTCAGGCGTGTGCCAGAGTCAGCTCTTCTTGTCTTATGAGAGCCCCTTTTTGCCACTTCTTTCCAACTCCATGTTAAGTGACTTTGTATTGGTGTTGGTAGAAACTGGCAAGTTAGGTCCTTTCTGCAAACTGGTTGTTGCATATCTATCAGCATACTACTGAGGTGGATGGTAGAACTCACTGTGGCTCTGGCTGGACATTTGCATTTGGTTGGAGAAAACCTCAAGGACTTTGCAGACCCCACACCCCACATTTTTTTTTTTTTTAAGATGGGCCTCTAAAAATGAAGCATCTTGCTTCAGCCACCAGAATAGCTAGAGCTGCAGGCATGCACCAATGCACCTGGCTGCAGACACTACATTCTTTATAGCATGTAATATTTCTGAAGTCTGGGTTATACATTTCTAGAGGCTGATGTAGAGAAAGGTTGAGGAAGGAGGGATTGGATTCTCGGTAAGGTAAAATGGCTGGAGCTGGAAGAAAGGGATTCCCTTCCTTGGCTTCTCTAAGGACTACTGGTGAAGCTGGTTGGAGTGGAGAAATAAGGGGAAGATGCCTGTGGCCACAGAGTTAGACAGATCCCACCTGTGTAGCTCCATTCACTCTGGTGCGGGGCTGAAGGCCTTTCTCCCCCGCAGCAGCAGAAGGCGCTCTTGTGCGATCATCAGGCTGGTTGCGGGAGCGTGGTGACGCTCTAGTCGCCTTTCTCTGTGGCAGCCCCACGCTTCGTTCGTCTCTGCAGCGTCAGGGAGAAAACTCCAACTTGGCACGCAGCCTTCGGGGCTAGGGCATGGCACGGCTCCCGAAGCTCGCAGTCTTTGATCTGGGTGAGGAACGGGCAGGGATAGTTTCGTAGGGCGTGCTCTTTTTCCCCTCGCCAGCGGCAAGCCGAGTCTCCGCGCCCCCAAGGCTGAACCTCCCTCGCTCTTCCTCTCGCAGATTACACGCTATGGCCTTTCTGGGTCGATACGCACGTCGACCCCCCATTCCACAAGGGCAGGTGAGGCAGGATATCCGAGGATTGGGGCCAGTCGCCACCCTGCCAGAGCTGAGTGTTCTCTCCTCCTCTCACTAGTGATGGAAATGTCCGGGATAGTCGGGGCCAGAACGTCCGATTGTACCCTGAGGTACCTGCGGTCTTGGAACAGTTACAGAACCTTGGGGTGCCCGTCGCGGCGGCTTCCCGGTAAGAAGAGTGACTGACAAAAATCCCTGTAAATGCTGAAAGATGCATGCACAGGGAAACCTTTCATGTAACCCCCTGGGTAATAAAATTTAGGAAGTGCAAATTTGAGATTATTTGCATATTTTTTCTAATTGTACATCCTTCTATACCTTTGGTTATGAAACATGGGCAGCTCTGGTCAGAGAAGTCTGTGGAGTTGAATGAGGGCAGAGGAAGCCTATCCTTCCTGGACAAACAGCAAAGTGGTTTACCCCTGATTATATTTTGCTTGCAGTCCTTCACTTGGCCTTTCACTCTCTTATCTATTACAGGACAGGTGAGATAGAAGGGGCCAACCAACTACTGGAGCTGTTTGACCTTGTTAGATATTTTGCTCATCAGGAAATTTATCCGGGCAGCAAGGTCACACACTTTGAGAGGTAGGTGGCGATAAAGGTAGGAGCCTGCAGGGAAAGTATCAGAGAGGCCCGGTCAGCCAAAATGCCAGCTTGGTTACCCCTGCTCTTTCTTGCACAGGTTGCAGCAAAGGACTGGGATTCCTTTCTCCCAGATGATTTTCTTTGATGACGAGAAACGAAATATTATAGACGTTGGCAAACTGGGTATGAACAATGAGGATAGCCATTTGGGGAATGAGGAGAAAGGGTTCCTAGGAGGGTATTAGGTAACTATATTCAGGGTGGATGATCTGCATGACAGGTGACACCCAGAAAAGGTGAGTAATAATGGAGAGTCTTGAAAAGCTGATGAAATGTGACTTCTTTTCCTTATAGGTGTTATTTGCATTCACATCCGGAATGGAATGAGTCTTCAAACCCTAACCCAAGGGTTAGAAACATTTGCAAACTCCCAAGCTGGACCCTGAGGTCCAGCCCTGTGGATGAGCCTCGTTTGAGGCCTAAAATGGAAAGGAAACGGAGAAGGCATTTTTTTCAGGTGCATTTTCAATTTATTAAAGTGTATCTGTGTGGGGGTTGTTTTTTTCTAAGTTTTCTAGTGTGCTTGTCGTCCCGAGGTGCCCAGACCGGAGTGTGAGACAAGTTCTGCCATATAGATTGTGGCAGCCCGGACGCTGTGACCCCCTCTTTCTGGAACCCATCCCCATGCCATTTACTGAAGGGCCTTTAGAATTTTCCCATTGCCCCAACGGTGGGTGCTATTACGCTGTAGTTTTCTTCCAGGGAACCAAACCAGTTTGTGGAATGGGGAAGGCCGTTTTCGATAGTAGAAAAAGAAGCGGCCGCTTTAAGAGAAGCGCGTCAACATGGGAAGGGTGGCCCTGGTCACATGACAGTGGCCTCCTTTGCGCCTGTTGATGATGTCGCTGCGGCGCCTTAAGGAGGGATTGGCCAAGGCCGCTCTCGGTGCTAAGGCCCACCCTCCAGGAGCGAGGCGGAAGTGCGGGGCACGCCGAGGGGTGGAGGCGGGAGAGGCAAGGACGCAATGAGTGGGCTCGGCAGACTCTTCGGGAGGGGTGAGATTGGGCCGCCAGGAGATGCTGGCCGGAGCGGGGGTAGGGCGACCGCGGCGCCTGAGCCGCAGAGACCCAAGGAGGCAGGCGGACCCGAAAACCTCGGCCCATGGCGGAGCCAAGCTCATCTCTGGTGCCAATAGGCCCCGCCTTGTCTGGGCGCCTAGCTCCCGCCAGCTTGCCTTCTTGGCTCCCAAAGCCTAGAGCTTGTGGTCCGAGAGGGGACGCGAGTGGAGGGTGTGGTGACTGAGCTGGTTCCCACTGTACAGGCTGCGGAGACTATTTTCCAGTAGCCCCCATCCAGTCCTTTCCAAAACATTGCTTACTTAGTGCTGGGCAGTCAAGATCTAAGATGAAAGAAAGCTTGCCTTCTAGAAGCTCACGTCCAGGGGAACACAAGCATTTGTATAGTACAGCAACTCAGTGATATATTCCTAAAAGTCTAGGGAAACACAGAAATAGGCGTCGGAGATGTTCCAACAGGCTAGTAGTTTGCCATGCAGAATACTGAGATACTCCGTGGTAACAGCCTTCACAAAACGTAGGCAAGGAGAGATATATCTAGGGGAAAAAAAAGTTTTGGCTCTGTGTGTGTGTGTGTGTGTGAGAGAGAGAGAGAGAAACAGAGACAGATTGATTAAAAAAGGAAAGAAAAGGGAAGTATGAACAGAGAGGTAAACGACGACTAGATCATTAAGGCCATATTTCTCCCTAGAAAGTTTTGGTTTTTGTCCTGTAGGTAATGGAGAGTATGGAAGGATTTTGCATAGGCAAAGGTATCAGATTTCTATTTGGGAAAATGACTGCCTATAGAAGGTGAAGGGAGAAATTGAAATGATTTTTTCCTCTAGCCTCTTGTATTTCGTTTAGTTCGATATTGTGGAGTTAGGACTTTTGGTATCTCCTGAGACAGCAAAAGAAAATAGTAGTTATAAAAAGTGACGGAAGTCAGTCAAGTACAGTGGTGTAGGCCTGTAATCTCAGCTACTCAAGAGGCTGAAGCAGGAAGATTGCAAGTTCCAGGCCAACTTTGACAACTTAAACCCTGTCTAAAAATAAAAAGTAAAAAGGACTGGGGATGTAGCTCAGTGGTAGAGCATCTAGTGCCACCAAAATGGGGGCGGGGGGTGGTGGTGACTGGAAATGACTTGAAAGAGCAAAAAGAATATTGGCTTTGAAAGTCATAGTGCCATTTTGAATCCTGCTCAATTTCTTGTGAGTTTAGACAAAAAGAAAAAGAAAAAAAAATTAACACCTTTGTGCCTTTTTCAGATTTGTAGAGTGAAGATAGTACACTTATTGTAGAGAATCATTTAGAGATATCTGTAACAGTCAAGTGCCTGGCCCATACTGTGCACTCAGTGATTGGTGGGTAATATTTTTCCTTCATACAACATGGGTCTGTTGCACTGGACTCTTCAGGTAAGAAGGAGAAGGGGCCAACCCCCGAAGAAGCAATACAGAAACTGAAGGATACTGAGAAGATACTGATTAAGAAACAGGAGTTTCTGGAACAGAAGATTCAACAGGAGCTACAAATAGCCAAGAAGCATGGGACCAAGAACAAAAGAGGTAATAAGGGAAAGGAGACACTGGGGAAGGCCCAGGTGGGAATTGGATGTGTCTGACTATGATATTCAGGCTGTGGGCTGGGTCAGCTGCCCTGCAGGCTTTGCGGAGAAAGAAGAGATTGGAACAGCAGCTGGCACAAACCGATGGGACATTATCCACCCTGGAGTTTCAGCGTGAGGCAATTGAGAATGCCACCACCAATGCAGAAGTGCTTCGTACCATGGAACTTGCTGCCCAAGGCATGAAGAAAGCCTACCAGGACATGTGGGTACGGGGCAGAGGAGAGTATCCACACATTGGGGAGGATGGTTTGGGATTATACTTTCCACTTTTTTTTTTGTGGCACTGGGGATTGAACTCAGGACCTTCTACATGCTAGGCAAGGACTCTACCACTGAGCTACATCCCTAGCCTATACTTTCAGCTTTAAAGCCTTTCAGAATATGAACTTGTATAATGTTTGTGATAGGTAGACTTGTCTGCCTCCTCGATTCCTGTAAGAAAGATGCTCTTGCTACCTCGGGCATTCTAGGGAGGAAAGTCGATTTCTTTAGTTCTTAAAGATTATTAGGGGGAAGGAAGCACAGCTGTACTTTCCAATGTGTCTTTTTGTTGTTCCTTGATCCAGACTTGATTATACCTTTTTCCTGCCATGAGTTTATTGGTATGAGGCCACAAGGCAGGAAGAGTTTCATTCATGTGACATGAGGAAGTCAGGGGGTAGGGGCGTTGCCTGATTCCTTCACTGTGTATCTTGTTCTCAGGGACATTGACAAGGTAGATGAATTGATGGCTGACATCACAGAACAACAGGAATTGGCCCAGCAGATCTCAGATGCCGTTTCTCGGCCTGTGGGCTTTGGAGATGATGTGGATGAGGTAACGTAGGGACTGGGGGATGAGGGCTCAGGGACTATTAGAGAAGCTATGAGAATGGCCAGAAGGAGTACCCAAGAGAGGCTCTTGGGGCAAGCTTGGAAAGGAATTTCAGAAGTGGTCTGTTTGAAAGTCAAAATTCCCTTTTTTGGTCTTTGTTTGGTCATCCTATATCCAGGATGAATTACTGGAAGAGCTAGAGGAGCTACAGCAGGAGGAATTGGCCCAGGAGTTGTTAAATGTGGGCAACGAGGAAGAAGAACCCCCAGTCAAATTGCCTAGTGTACCTTCTACACATCTGCCTGCAGGGCCAGGTACCCAGGGCTGTTTGTTTTCTTGAGGACTTGAAGGTGGGGGGAGATATGGGGTAAGATTATTCCCCATCCATCCTGCCACAAAGGATCCAGGCAGAGGGTTGCTATTTTATGTGTGCAGGTTGTTGACTATGTAATAGCATCTGACTAAAAGGGAATGTGGATGAAATCCAGAATCCAACCTGTGCTCCATTCAGCAAGCTGTGTACCCTGCTTTGGGGATGCAAATGCTGGGAGCAAGAGGCACCTTTTTCTAATTTGCACTAAGCTGCTGTGAGAATGAGTAGCAGCCTAGTAAGAAGGACTACACCTTTAGGTTCTTTGCTGGGGAGACACACTTTAGCAGGAGGGTTCACAGCAGAGCATAGCTGGAAGTTACTGAGACTTTAACATTTCTCCTTTCTTTTTCTGGGTATCCTTGTCCTCAAAGCTCCCAAAGAGGATGAAGATGAAGAAGCACTAAAACAGTTGGCTGAATGGGTATCCTGACGAGTTTGGGCTTGTCCTTCTCCTGCTGCCTTCATTGGTCCCTTTTCCTTAAGTGCCAAATGGTGAACTAAAGGAGCACAGCTGTTTTGGGAGGTCTTGCTGAGGTAGTAGTATGCGTCTGAGAAAGGGACCTGTTGCCCTGCCATCCCTGACTGAATGCTAAAGGATCTTGCTGCAGGAGCCCCTGGGCTCCCTTCTCTTTGATAGCAGTTACAGTGCCCTTGTTCCCAATAAAATTGGGTAGGTGGATCCCCAGTTTTTATACTGTCTTGCCTATACCTGAAACTCTTCCTTGATTCTTGGAGCTGTTTTAAGCAATGAACAGTGTTAACACTGAGGGTCATAAGTGGGGGTTGGAACATAGAACAAATGGGTGTTTCTAATATTTCTACCTGTATTCTCGGGAGACAATTTCACCTCTGGAGTTGGTTTATCCTAAAGGTGCTTAGTGTTGAGGTTAAGTAAACTTCCAATGTTATCTTAGGAGTATGTGGAACTATTTCTAGTCTTAACTCATTTCTTTTCTCAGTTATGACTCTCCCCATTTTCCTTTGCAAAGCACATTTTCAAGGACAGGGAGAATACAGGGATAGTTAGAGCAAGTAGCTTTCCTTTATCCAGAACTCACAGTGCTTAGCTTTCATAACTAGAAGACTTGGTGTGAACTCTATCACTTCTGTGTCTTGAAGTAACAGTACAAGGAGTCCTGACTTCCTAGTCTTGTTTGAATAGAAGTTAAGGTGGCATTGAAGGAGGGAGGAGCCAAAGTACTAAATACAGCCTAATACTCATTTGTGAAAGAATATCCAATGCTATCACTTTGGACTATAGATAGGCACAACTGTAAAATAGAATATGCAGGGGTTTTGTTCCAACCACTGCATTATTTTACATTGAGATGTAAAATAATGAAATAATGAATGCATGCTTAATTGGGTGTTAATCTGGTTATCTGCCCTATCCCACCCACCGTGGACTGCACTGAATTACTGTTGACTTACACAGGGGTCAGGATTACTGGTTACATGGCTGGGGTTGTAGCTCAGTGGTAGAGTGCTTGCTTAGCACATGTGAGGCACTGGGTTCGATCTTCAGCACCACATAAAAATAAATAAAGGATTGTATCCATCTACTAAAATAAATATTTTAAACTAAAATAAATATTTTTTAAAAGATCACTGGTTACAGACTCTAGCCAGAAAATCCATCTTTGACCCTAGCTGATGAAACTAAATCAGAATTAGATTTATTTTTGATATAAAGATTTTTCACACCAAACCCTCCTACTTTGCTCCTCTCAGCCCCCTGCCTCAGATATTTTCAGGTTGTGACTTCCAAAGACTGGTGACGATTACTGTTGCTGGGGGACTGGCACATAGCCTCGAGCAGCCTCAGCTCATAGGTGGGTTGCTCAGGCTGGAACTTGAACACCCAGGGATCCTTGAGGATGTCCAGAATGGTGGCACGCTTGGTAGATTGGCGTAGCATCCGGAGGACCAGGTTCTAGGGCAGGGGAGAGAGAGGTCTTGGCTGAGCTTGCCCCCCATTGTGCCACACAGGCCATGAGCTGAACCTACAAAAGAAGCAGGACAGCCCATCACACCACTCTGGTAAAAGGGGGTGGGGCCCTGCTTTTATGCTAGAGAGCCAGGCATTCCCTGCAAGAGAAAGGAAGAATTGGGGTTGGGTATCTCTTGCATAATCCCCTCTGGCCTAAATGGGTAAGAAGCTGGAACCACTTTATCAAGCATATCTGTTTGAAGCCCAGTGGTAGACCCTTTAAGCCCTCCCCTCTACTGTAGGGTAGGGGTTAGTGAGATAACATGGTTGGAAGAGCCTTCCCCAGGATCTGAACGCCTAGGTTCACTTTTCCCTGTGGGTCATCCCGAAGGCCTCAGCCCTCCTGGGGGAGCCAGCACCTTGCACTCCTGGGAGACGGTGCAGTTAGGTGGGAAAGTGATCTCCTTCTGAGTCTCTTTCAGCAGCTTCTTGAGATTGGTGTCATCAAAGGGCAGATGGGCGACCACTAGAGTGTAGAGGATGACGCCCATGCTCCAGGTGTCAGACAGGAAAGGATTGTAGGGCAAGCCTAGCAAGATCTCCGGGCAGGCATAAGCAAAGCTGCCACAGTAGGTCTGGCTGAGGTGGGAAAATAAGTTCACGCAGCGGTAAGAAGAGCTACTACGCACAGGCTGGCCAGAAGGCACCATCTTGGAGAAGCCGAAGTCTGATATCTTCACATTCTCCCGCTTGTCCAGCAACAGGTTCTCCAACTTTAAGTCCCTACCAGCAGCAGAAAGGCTGGGGGTCAGGCTGGGGAGAGGGCTTAGTATTAGACCGGGAGCTGAAGGGCCAGGGGTCAGAGGCTAGAGATGAGGACAGGCAAAGTGGGAGGCAGAGGCCCTTTTGGGAGCACAAGGTAGTGAGGAAGGCCATGGAGCTGTGAGCAGAGCCTAAAGGGGAGAGAGAGGATGGTACCTCAGGACCACTGGTAGTCTGCACAATGGGTACTTTACAAATGTCCTTGACCAGTGACTAAAATAAGAATAGTTGAATGGGCCTAGATATTGAGGACAGAGGTCAAGGAAAGAAAAAAAAATGAGCAGAAAATGGGTGATATGCATACAACTCCCTTGGTTTCCCAAAGGCCCCAGTCTGGGTGGCTGCGCCCTCACCGGTGCACGATGCCCTTGCTGTGCAGGTAGGCAATGCCCAGGGTCAGCTGGGAGAACCACTTGCCAGCAAGGGGTTCAGAGCAGGCCCCAAAGCGCTGGATCCATTCAAGGACGTCACCACCCTGAGCCAGCTCCAAAATGATGTATACTCGGGATGTTGTCTCAATGGCCTGATAGAAGTTGATGAGGTACTTGTGCCGCAAGACTTTCATTACCTGACCCCAGAAGAGGGAACCATCAAACCTGGGAAAGGACATGCCTATACTCCCAACCCTCTCCTACCCTCCTGCTGCAACTTACAACTCCACAACAGAATCAACCCCTCAACTCCAGAGCACTGGTGGCCTCTGCGTAAATTCTGTTTTTCACTTTTTCTTATTGGGGGGGGGGGGGGCACTGGAGGCAAGTGGGCAGATGGGAAAGAGGTTGAATATACATTAAGGAGTTTTCCTAGCTGCTTGGACATTCAGCTCTGATTTGGGGGTTTGGTGCTCTACCTACTCCTAGTCATACCCCTTCTAAGAAACCTTAAGTCATTTAGTTATGAGCTTCCAGCCCTTTCTGACCTGTATCTCACGGGGCAGGAACTTGTTAAGATAGTCTTCAGAGGCCTTCTTCTTTGAGATAATCTTGATAGCCACCATGACCTTCTGTTTTGTGTAGTAAGCCTCATACACAGTCCCATAGGATCCATTGCCAATGACCTTGCCCACCTCATAACCATATTCTTCCATGACAGAGCGATAGGCTGTGGTAGTTGGTGCTGATTCAGTGGCGTCTCCCTTCATGGTGTTGGGCTTGCTGAAAGTAGGGAGTTTTGCTACTTAAGATGCCTCTGTTTCCTCAGAGGCCAATACCTTGAGCCACTGAAGGCTAAGGGACCAAAGTCAAGTTTAGACTTTGAATGCTTGCCTATATAGTCACACAAGTCTGGGATGCTGTACTCAGCCCTCCACTAAGAACTTGGAGGGGAAAGAACAGAGAAGCAGTTCTTTTTGTCTCCACTGGCTGTTGTTACTTCTTCCTCCTCTTAGTTACGGAACTCCCCAAGGTCCCAAGTTCTGTACACATCACAATCCACTTTCTATCCACGATCACTAGCCACAAAGCTTGAGAATGTGTGGTTTGGAACATATTCATTCACAAAGCATGTTCTGCAATCTGGTGAGACACCTCCATGTATCTGGCCCTTTCTTCAGTTTTACTGAGCACCTTTAATGTGCTAACGTGCTGAACACTAGGATAAATTAAACAATAAGGCCAATAGCAACCCTATGGATCTAGATTTTCAGCGAGAAATACATGAGCATATTATAAAGAAGTACAAGGTGCCAAAGCTCATTCTGGGATTTGTTTTTTGTTTGTTTGTTTGTTTTTTGCATCAGGGATTGTACCCAGGGTTGCCTAACCATTGAGTTATATCTCCAGCCCCCCTTTTTTAAATTTTTAGAGACAGGGTATCACCTAGTTGCTGAGGCTGGCTTTGAACACCTAATCTTCCTGCCTCAGCCTCCTAAGCTGTTGGCATTACAGGCATGCACTATCCTGCCTGGTTCATTCCAGGAATTTAACACTGAAATGCATTCTTGCTTTTCATAACCCTGAATTTTCTAGTTTTCTTCCCAGGTTTCTGGTTGTTCCTTCCATTGGAGCCTCATCTATCTATCCCCCAAACCCCGTTGCCACAGGGCTGAGGGTTGCACCCAGGGCCTGTGCATTTTAGGCAAATCTACCATCTACCTACCACAGCTCTTCCATCTATCCCTTGATCATAACTCAAGGGCTCTATCACAAGCCTTATTATCTCATACTTTCACATCCTTTCTTAAGGATCTCATCCCCTCCCAAGGCTTCAATTACCAATTTATTCAACTGCTCCTAATCTCATCTGCACCTCAGATATCTCTGCAGTTTTGGAAAGAGTATCCACCTCCCCACTAGACATCAGATGTCAGGTACTTCAAACTCATCATGTCTCCTTATTTTCTTTCAGAATTGTCCTTTCTGTAAGTTCTACACTAGTTGTCTTTAGACACCCAAATGTCATCCCAGGCTCTCCCCCACCCACCTGTTACCTTGATCCCTATATCCAATCTGTCACCAAATCCTGTCCCTTAGATCTAAATACATCAATAATGTACTCATGGTTCTCCGGGTCCACTACTTCACCCTTACTTCAAGCCTTAACTGATTGTCCTAGCAAGTCTCTGCTCCCCTATAGTCTAGTTGTGAAAGTCCAAGGGATAAATCTGATTTTCTTCCTATTTAAAACAATTCAATTTCTTCCTATTCACTTTAGGATTATTACCCCCCCCCCCAATTTGGCTTTATGATAACCCTGCCCACCTCTCCAACTTTTATTCTTTATTTTTGGTCTGGGGTCCTGGGGATTAAACCTAGGGATGCTTTACTACAGAGTTATCCTTAGTCCTTTTTATTTTTGAGATAGGGTCTCACTAAGTTGCTTAGGGCTTCATTGAGTTGCTGAGACTGCCCTCAAACCTAAGATCCTCCTTCCTCAGTCTCCCAAGTCACTCGATTAAAGGCATGCATACCTCACTTGGTGCTCCAATTTTCATCTTTTAACACACACATAATGCTCCAGCCAAACAGAACTGGTTTTCCATCTTTGTTCTCCCTGTTCGCCTGGAAAACTCCTGCTCTTCCTTCACTTAGTTTAGGATGTGGTTTTTTGTCTTGCTTATTGATACTGTGGGTTGAATCCAGAGCCTTGTGCATGCCAGGCAAGACCTTCCCTCCCCCTTGCCCTTTCTTAATATTTAAGGTAAGGTTTCATTAAGTTGCTCAGGTTGGTCTCAAACTCCTGCCTCAGCCTTCTGTATAACTGTGACTACTGGTGTGGAACTGTTTTTAGGAAGCCTTTATTGACAGCTCAAGCCTAATTTAGCTCTAGGTACCGCCCCCCCACAGCACCTAATGTAGTATGCAAAATTCATTTTCTTGTTCATATCTCCTACAAGGTTATGCAGGGAGGTCCAGTGATGAGAAGAAAGTTGAAGTCAGAGGTTTGAAAAGAATGAACTGTAGAGAATGGAAAGGACCTGGTTTGGAAAATGAGCAGAGTCACTGGTCAGCACTGAAAGTTCAAGTGAGATTGGAAAATACAACCTATAGAAACATATAGTGTTGAGAGTCTTTTAGCATCTTAGCTGTAGGTGCCTGAATACTGGTGGATAATTTAACCCAAGATTACAGTTCTGCATGGCAGCTACAATGAAATAATGCTAGTGAGGCATGAAGAGCACAGGTAAGAATGTGGCTGCAATGATGGAATGTGGAATCTAAACTATATAGGTAAGGAAGACAAGTCAGAAACAGACCACAAAGCACACAAATGGTAAGAAAACCCATCTTCTGCTCCAACAAAATGGGTCCCTGGATATATAGGAACCTTGGTGACAGCTGTAGTTTCTCACATGTACAGGGAGTAAAACAGTTCATTCAAGGAGCATGCATTAAGCTGCCTAATATATATGAAAACATTGCTAGATCATGAAGATACAAAAATGGATAAATCAATCTCCTTGTAAGGAGTTAGCAATTAACAAGGGAGCCAGACATATAAATAAAATGACAGTACAGAGAGACGAATTGCTATGTTCAAACCTGGAAGGAGAGGGAAAAGGAGGTTTTATAGAGAAGGTGTTATTTGCACTGCCTGTGCTCCCCACCCCCCCACCCCAAAAAAAGTTCTTCAGGCAGGTAAATGGGAAATGATTCGGCCGTCTAGGCAGGAAGAACAATATGAGGCTTGCAGCCTTGAGAAAACATCCCATTCAATATTTGAACTCAACTGCAGGAGAGAATTCCAGAAAGGGAATATACCTTGATAAATAAATTACCTACTTTCATTTTTTTCTTTCTATCTAAATTATCTATCTCAGACCTAGGATACAGGTCTGAGAGGATTCATATGTCAAGCTATTTACACTTTATCTTATATACTCAGGGTCAAATCTTGTTGCACATCAAGATTGGAGCTTGTTTTTAAAAAAACAAAACACAATGAAACAAGACTGATACACAGCATCCTCTCCCCTGAGATACAGATTTTTAAAAATCCTTCCAGTAGCAGTGTAAAAAATGATCCAAGGGAAGGTGATCACACAAGCCAGATGGCTGTTACAGCAATTGAGGTGAGAAAGGATGGAGCCCTTTCCAAGGAAATAGTGTGAAAGCAAGTATTAGAAGATATACAGGCAATAAATAGAGGGAACTTGGTGACACTGACACTTGGGAAAACTGAGATCAAGGTCCTATTTCTTGTTTTAGAGACCAGGTAGTTGTCAGTTAAAATTATTTAGGCTGGGCATGGTGGCACATGCCCATTATCCCAGTGGTCAGGAGGCTGAGGCAGAAGCACCACAAGTTCAAAGCCAGCCTCAATAATTTATCAAGGTCTCCTCAGGGAGACCCTGTAGCAAAATAAATTTTTTTTTTCAAATTATTTCAAAGTTACTGTAAGTTGTTTTTTTTGGGGGGCGGGGGGAGTCGGTGTACTGGTGGTGTGTTGGTGCTTTTCCACTGAGCTACACTATCCAGCCCTTTTTATTTTCATTTCTTAATATGAGACTGGGCACTGCTAAGTTTCTGAGGCTGGCCTCAAATTTGGGCCCAGCTTATCAATTACTTTTGTATTTACAAAAATTATTCATTGTTAAGCCTTTTCCAGTGGTGCACATCTGTAGTCCCAGTTACTCAGGTGGCTGAGGCAGGAGGATCACTTGAGCCCAAATTCCAGGCCAGAATGGGAAGCATGGGAAGATTCTTTTCAGGAAAAAAAAAAAAGAATGACAAGAAAAATCATTATCTAATAAACTCAAACCCTTGACTTCCTGGAATCTCACTTGTCCACAGGGAGAAAGGCTGGGTCATCTAGGTAGTCGAGCAGCAGTCACTGCCTAGAGGACTGACTTCCAGAAAGAACTCCTCTAACGGGCAGAGCCCCTTTAAAAATAACGGAGACAGGTCTTAATGGCATAGGCCTATAATTCCAGCTCCGGGGCTTAGGCAGAAGGATCACAAGATCGAGGCCAGTATGGGCAACCTAGCGAGACCTGTCTCAAAATAAGATAATATAAAAAGGATGGATTCCCCGGGAGGCGGGGGGAGTCCATTCCCAGTACTAAGAAAAAAAGCTGAGACAGACAAGAACAAAGTTTTTCAAAATAATAAGCAATACAAAATTAAAAGAATCCCAAATACATGCACCCAGAGATAAGCACAAAAGTATCGAGAGAGACGAAAGGTCAACAGGATTCTTTACCTCCAATTAATAACCCTATCAAGCATGCCAGCTCTCCGACTGGAAGTGCAGACACCCTATCTCCGCATGCCTTTGCACCTGACCCGGAACCGGCCTGCTTATCACGAGGCACTGAACGGTCGTTGTACTGCAAGGAAAGCCTCCAGCAGCTTTGGGAAAACACTTCAAATATTTATCATTCTTACGCGGAGGTAAAAGTCGACAGGAGGAAGAAATGAGGATATTCAGGCGTCGGACCCTTGCATGGGAGCGACGTGCAAAGCCTCACCCAGCTGGGGTTGGGGGCCACCAACCGCCTCGCAGGGCTCGCCTGAGTCGGTGGCGAGTCCCATTGGTTTAGTCCGCAAACGCTTCGGGGCGTCCACTGAGCGCGAACTCAGTCGCCGCCAGTGCTCCAAGGCCTCCCCTCGTTCGAGCCAAAGGTTGTCACTATCTGACAAACCTTCCTGTGGACAGGCGGGCGGCTATTCTTATCCCGAAAGGATGTTGGCGTACTAGCCACCAGGCCTAGGTCGAAAGCTGTCCGCGAACCAAACGCACCGCCCCAGCAGCTGAGAACCACCTAGGCTTCAGAGAGGAGCCTTCCGGCTGGCTAAGGTCCCCGCCCGTGAGGACGGAAGTGGTAAGACTGACGTGTCCTGGGCTGCTCTCCTGAACGCCGGGAGGACCCCCACCCCCACCCCCCCGGCGGGCACCGGCGACCCGAGCTTCCAAGGATCCCCAAAGCTGGAACACGCCTCTGGGCACAACATAGCTCATTTGGAAAGCACTTGACAGAACCAAGTGCAGTATTCAGCGTGGTGTGGCCGCAGCCTCCACGATCAGGCGCAGCATCGGACAACCCCGTGGAGGTCGGTCGTCAGGTCCTCTCTAACCCTGCAGCTCCCGCGCCGCCCAGGGGGAGACCCCGGCAGGAGCCCAAGGGCAGCTACGGGGTCGCAGAGCCCGCTGGCGCCGCCTCGGCCAGCCCTTCCCGCGTGGTGAGGACCCCAGAGCTGTGGCGTTAAGGGATCCAAGCTGTGAGGCCGCGCGGCGTTGCCATGGGAACGGGCTAGCGCGCGCAATAGAGGCCCCCGGTGGGCGGCGGGAGGGATGAACCCCTGGTGAGGACTAGAGAGCAGAAGCTGAGCTCGGTCTTCAGAGTAGAGAGATATGGTGTGGTGTGGGGGTTGGGAGGCCAATGGGCGTCCATTCGAGGGACCTAATCTGGGGCGTCATGAGCTGACCCCTAGTTTCTGTAACCGCACGATGCCCCCAAACAGGTTCTGCTGCTTCAAGGATGACAGTTCTGGGGCAACCTCGAAGTTGGAGCTGCCATTGGTTGCCAATCCTGATACTGCTACTGGGCACCGGAGGTGGGCCAGGGGTAGAAGGTGTGACACACTACAAGGCTGGAGACCCTGTCATTCTGTACGTCAACAAAGTGGGACCTTACCATAATCCTCAGGAAACTTACCACTACTATCAGCTTCCAGTCTGCTGCCCTGAGAAGATTCGTCACAAAAGCCTTAGCCTGGGTGAAGTGCTGGATGGGGACCGTATGGCGGAGTCTTTGTATGAGATCCGCTTTCGCGAGAATGTGGAGAAAAGAATTCTTTGCCACATGCAGCTCAGTTCTGCACAGGTCAGCCTCTCCACATTGGTCATTACTTAACCCAGGAGTTGTTCCCAGAGACCAATAGCGCCTAGCATTTATGGCTCAAGAGTATTTTATGAACATTATCTGACTTGATTCTAACTACAACCCTCTGTGGCAGACAGGGCAGGTGATAGTGTTCCAATTCAATTGACCAAGAAGTGACTTGTTTGCTCAAAAGTGACTTCTTAAAGATTGGCTAATGAATTGCAAAGCTGATATTATTAGAGCCCAGAGCTCCTTGCTCCAATTTTCTCTGTTGATAAGGTCCCAACTATTACTCCTGAGTAATTCTCTGTCCTTCCGTACCTACCTCTTAGCTCTTTCTTGATTGGCTCCTTTACTTTCCACCTAACCTTCCAGTCGTGGTTTTTCTTTTGCAAATTCTGGCACTTTTCCTTATTTCTTTTCTTCTAATAAGTAACTGAAATTATTTACTTAGTTTTATGTGGTGCTGAGGATCAAACCCAGTGCTTCACACATGCTAGGCAAGCATTCTACCACTGAGCCACAGCCACAGCCCACTTTTCCTTATTCTTCAGCAAATTCTGGCACTTCTCCTTAGTCTACTCCAATCTTTCTTACACCTTGCCTCTCTCTTTTTTTTAAGCCTTAACCCTGTCAAAGTAGTATCTGCTCTGAGGGGGAGCCGGGGACGACACAACATACTTAAGTCTAACTCAGTGAGTCTCAACAGGGTTTTGTCTCCAAGGGACATTTGGCAAATCTATAGACATTTTTGTTACAACTGGGAGATACTACCAGCATTTTGTGAATAGAAGCCAGGGACACTGCCTGCCTCCCCGCCGGACCCCCAACCCTGGCCCCATAAAGAACTACCCAGCACAAAATATCCATAGTCCTGAGGTTGAGAAACCCTGCTGTAACCCCATGCCTAGGAAGGCCTTGTGTGATTATCTCCTAACTTGCTCTTTATAGGTGGAGCAGCTGCGCCAGGCCATTGAAGAACTGTATTACTTTGAATTTGTGGTAGATGACTTGCCAATCCGTGGTTTTGTGGGCTACATGGAGGAGAGTGGCTTCCTGCCACACAGCCACAAGATAGGACTCTGGACCCATTTGGACTTCCACCTAGAATTCCATGGTGATCGAATTATATTTGCCAATGTTTCAGTGCGGGATGTGAAGCCCCACAGCTTGGACGGGTTACGATCTGATGAGTTCCTAGGTCTTACTCACACTTACAGCGTGCGTTGGTCTGAGACTTCAGTGGAACGACGGAGTGACAGGCGCCGTGGTGATGATGGTGGTTTCTTTCCCCGAACATTGGAAATCCATTGGTTGTCCATCATCAACTCCATGGTGCTTGTGTTTTTACTGGTGGGCTTTGTGGCTGTCATTCTAATGCGTGTGCTTCGGAATGACCTGGCTCGATACAACCTGGATGAGGAAACCACATCTGGAGGTTCTGGTGATGACTTTGACCAGGGTGACAATGGCTGGAAAATTATCCATACAGATGTCTTCCGCTTCCCTCCATACCGTGGTCTGCTCTGTGCAGTGCTTGGTGTGGGTGCCCAGTTCCTGGCCCTTGGCACTGGTGAGGTGACAAGAATTAATTGGGGATTTATCTCAAGGGGTAGGTAGCTTATTAGAATAGGGTCTGTAGATCTTCTCTTCTAAGGTGAAGGGCAGACCTAAGGTTTAAGGTGGCTCTAATGAGGATGTGTATTCTATTGCTGGCTTTCTGGACAACTGAATTGGGGGAGATAGTTTTGCTGGCAGTCCTGGGTCTGGGAGAAGGGGTGTGATTCCTTAAAAACTATAAAAGGAACTGAATAGGTGAGCCCTAACACAGGCTTTCCACTACCACCCTGTAGGCATTATTGTCATGGCACTTCTGGGCATGTTCAACGTGCACCGTCATGGAGCCATTAACTCAGCAGCCATCTTGTTGTATGCCCTGACCTGCTGCATCTCTGGTTACGTGTCCAGCCACTTCTACCGGCAGATTGGAGGCGAGCGCTGGGTGTGGAACATCATTCTCACCACCAGTCTCTTCTCTGGTGAGGACTTCCCTTTCCCGAGTGGGTCTGCCTGGCCTTGGGAACTAAGAACACATAGAACCTGGGAAGGTCAGAGTGAAGCTTTAAGGGAGAGAATATAGGGTATTGGAGTGGAGAGAATTAGGAAATTATCAAAAAGACAAGAATCTGTTTCTTTTGAATTCTTAAAAGTTAAGTCTTTAAAAAGTCCTAAGTAATGTAGTAAGCACTTGATATGCTTCATCTCATTTAATCCTCACAATGTGTGTGAAGTAGGTAATGTTGTCCCCGATGTAGACAAGGAAATTGAACCTCAGCTAGTTAGGTAATTTAGCCAAGATTATACTCCTAAAAGTAGTAAGCCAGGTTTCAGATGCAGGCATCTGAATCTCAAACCTATATTCTCAGCCATTATACTTACATAACACTCCTGAATTTACTTTTTGATACTTCCTTTTATTTTGAAGGTATGGTCACTCTCACCTTTCAAACCAGATTACTCTTTCAAAGGCAATAGAGGTCTGTAATCTGAAACCTTCCTCTTCCCAATTTTGTGTCTGACTTATATCCCATCACATTTTTATTCGAAGTAGGGCTTTCTAAAAACAGGGCCTTAATCCAAACAAATGTCTCATGAGGAATTACCAATGTCACGGCAAGACAGGCCTCTGAAGGCAGGTGGATTTGTCAGTCTCAGATCTTCATGTAGTAATTACTTTGATCCTTGATGACATTGGGTAGTTGAGGGAGTGTCGGCAACATAAAGAACAAAGAACAATGAGGGCTGGGGATGTGGCTCAGTGATAGAGTACTTGCCCAGTACACATTAAGCCCTGGGTTTGAACCCCAGCACTACAAAAACAAAAGTGAAACAATAGCTGGGCGTGGTGGCGCATGCCTGTAATCCAAGCGACTTGGGAGGCCGAGTCAGGAGGATCGCGAGTGCAAAGCCAGCCTCAGCAACTTAGCAAGGCCCTAAGCAACTCAGTGAGACCCTGTCTCTAAATAAAATACAAAATAGGGCTGGAGATGTGGTTCAGTGGCCAAGTGTCCCTGAGTTCAATCCCTGGTTCCAAAAAAGTGAAACAATAGGACATGAAAAGATAGAGGTAAAGGCAGTCAGGTCTGTACATACATCCAAGAAAATAGGTGGGCTGTTAAGAGTGGCAGGCTGGTTCACTTTTCTCCCCTTTAGGTGCAATTTCAGTGGGTGCCCCCAGGGACATAGCTCCTAGTGCTGACCCTCCCTCTGGGGGCCCATCCCTGCAGTGCCTTTCTTCCTGACCTGGAGTGTGGTGAATTCAGTACATTGGGCCAATGGCTCAACACAGGCCCTGCCAGCCACCACCATCCTGCTGCTTCTGACAGTCTGGCTGCTGGTAGGCTTTCCTCTCACTGTCATCGGAGGCATCTTTGGGAAGAACAATGCTAGCTCCTTTGATGCACCTTGTCGTACCAAGAACATCGCCCGAGAGATCCCACCCCAGCCCTGGTACAAGTCTACTCTCATCCACATGACTGTTGGAGGCTTCCTGCCCTTCAGGTATTCTCTCTATTCCATGGCCATCACTCTGTTCTTGACTTCAGCTTTGCCCTACATGCTCCCTACCATAACTCAATGATAATCCCTGGTTTGGCCGTACCATTAAGAGCTCATTAAATAGTTTCTCCTATCCCCAAGCACAACTGAAATTCAGTCAGTTCAGATGTAACATTCTCCTACTTAATTGAATGAGTAATCAAATGGGCTTTAAGCCCCACATGCTACTAGAGTTTACAGGTATCATGTGGGGCTTAAAGCACATTTGATTATTCATTCAATTTGCTGGGTATCTCTTTGTTCCAGGCAGATGATGCAGTGGAAAATAAAACAGACAAGATCCCTGCTTTCACTCGGTCATAGATGTTCTTAAATTAAGAGCAGCTAATTACAGGCAAAAGAATCCCCACAATCAAGTATGGTGACATGGGGTTTGGATTGTGGCTCAGTGGAAGAGCGCTTGCCTAGCATGTGTCAGGCCCTGGGTTCAATTCTCAGCATTGCATACAAATAAAGTTTCATCAACAACTAATAAAAATCTTAAAAAATTTTTACAAGTATGGTGACACATGCCTGTAATCCCAGCAACTCTGGAGGCTGACGCAGGAGGATCATGAGTTCAAAGCCAGCCTCAGCAACTTAGCGAGGCCCTAAGCAACTCAGTGAGACCCTGTCTCTAAATAAAATACAAAATAGGGCTGGGGATGTGGCTCAGTGGCTGAGTGCCCCTGAGTTCAATCCCCAGTACCAAAAAAAAAAAAAAAAAAAAAAGTTCTAGGTCAGCCTCAGCAATTTAGTGAGACCCTAAGCAATGTAGCAAGAGCCTGTCTCAAAATAAAAAATATAAAGGGCTGGGGATGTAGCTCAGTGGTAAAGCACTCCTGGGTTCATTACCACGTACAAAAACAACAAAAAATCCCCACATAGCCAGGAAATCTGGGGCAGAGTGGAGTGGACTCACTTTTCAGTGATCCAACAACACAGGAGGGTAGGAGCTGAGCTTTGGCTTAGCCATGGTGCCCTGCATAGCCTTAAATGATGTATATGGTCTCTTCTCTTCACAGTGCCATCTCTGTGGAGCTGTACTACATCTTTGCCACAGTATGGGGTCGAGAACAGTACACCCTATATGGCATCCTCTTCTTTGTCTTCGCCATCCTGTTGAGTGTGGGGGCTTGCATCTCCATCGCACTCACCTACTTCCAGTTGTCTGGGGAGGACTACCGCTGGTGGTGGCGCTCTGTGTTGAGTGTTGGCTCCACTGGCCTCTTCATCTTCCTCTACTCGGTTTTCTACTATGCTCGTCGTTCCAATATGTCAGGAGCAGTACAGACAGTAGAGTTCTTTGGCTACTCCTTACTCACTGGTTATGTCTTCTTCCTCATGCTGGGCACCATCTCCTTTTTTTCTTCCCTAAAGTTCATCCGTTATATATATGTCAACCTCAAGATGGACTGAGTTCTAAGTAACAGAACTATCGATGTTCTCTCCCTTTCTTCATGCCCCACTGATCTCTCCTGCCAGCTTCTCTTCTGAGTGAGTGAGTGAGTGAATTGTGTGATGGCATTGTTGCCTTCCCCTTTGCTCTTTGGGCCTCTTCCCCAGAGAGAGCCTGGAAATTATAAATTTCTATTATATAAGGAGTATATATTTGAACTTTTTAAGTTGCCTTTAGTTTTGGTCCCGATTTTTCTTTTTACAATTATCAAAATAAAATTTATTAAGAAAAAGGAACCTGTAGTTGGAGATTTTGGTCTGGCTATGGAAACTCGAGGTCTGCCATTAGGGGCGTGGTCCCTGGGAAAGCCGAGTTCGCTGCTGAATGCCAGAAACTCGAGCTCTTCAACCAAGCGTGGGAACTCTCGGTTGGGGGAACCTACATAACCAGGACCCTGTTTCTGCTGCCCAGCCCGCACTCCGCCTAACGGAAGCCGCGGAGCGGGAGCTCTTGGTAGGAAGAGTTTAATCACCCTGGTGACCAAAGGGGCGCGGAGCAACGCCCTTTCCGCCGGAAGTGTGTGTCAGAGCCTCCACGTGCCGTCCCTCCCCCATCCCGGCCGCGTAGCGGCGGCTCCGCTGCTGCCATGGAGCCCGCCGGCCTGGAGCAGATCCTGAGAGAGCTGCTGCTGCCCGACACCGAGCGCATCCGCCGGGTACAGCGCAGGCGGGCCAGGGCCAGGGCCAGGGGGAGGCTGTGGGAAAGACCCGACTGTGACCGCCCCCAGTCTCCCTCTAGGCCACCGAGCAGCTCCAAGTCGCTCTTCGGGACCCCGCCGCTTTGCCCGCACTCTGTGATTTGCTGGCCTCCGCGACCGACCCTCAGGTAGGCCCCTGCCCCTCCCTGCCCAGTTTCCCCTGGTCAAGCCCTAGCTCCCACCCCCTGCGGTCCGCTCAGCATCTTCCTGCCCCAACCCTCACATGCCTGCCTCCTCATCCTAGATCCGCCAGTTCGCGGCTGTGCTGACCCGCAGAAGACTAAGCACCCGCTGGCGACGCCTGGCGACAGAGCAACGCGAGAGGTGGGTTGGGCCTGGGATGGGGCGGGGCCAGGCTAGGCTGAGGCGGTCCTTGGGCAGGATGGGTAGGAAACACCTGCCACTTGTATTCCAGCCTCAAGTCCCAGATCCTGACGGCCCTGCAGAGAGAGACAGAGTAAGTGCCCGCCGCCTTGTCTTTGGATCCCAGTTGACGCCAGGCTGAGACCCTCTCTAGCTTTCTGCCTTCTCTTTCAGCTCCGGGATGGAGGCCGGATGGGCAGGGCCTTCAGTCCTACATCACCGGTAGAGTAGGGATTCTAAACTTGTGTTAAAGACTTACGTTCTTGAGAATGGGTGATGATGATCCGCTAACCTAGAGTCAGAAAATTGAGAATGAAATTCCGGCTGGTTGAGACTGACCTCTCCAGATCATCCCCTTCCCCTAGTACTACTGAGCTGCTTCTGAGTCGATTTCTTATGCATCCCAACTTGGCAGTGACCTGTGCCCACACCTAAAAGTTTCCTGGCGACCCCATTGAGGCGGTCCACCGTGCACAGGGGATGGTATTGGAGAGTAATTGCTGGGGGGAATCTCCTGTTTGCAGACACTGTGTGAGCCTCAGCCTGGCCCAACTCTCAGCCACCATTTTTCGAAAAGAAGGCCTGGAGGCCTGGCCTCAACTCATGCAGCTTCTTCAGCACAGTACTCAGAGCCCCCACAGCCCTGAGAGAGAGGTACCATCATACTTTTGGCTGGAGGAAGGAACCAAGAGACTGGATAAACCATGTAAGCTTTTCCCTCCCATTCCCTACTCCTGGATAGATGGGGCTTTTGCTGCTGAGTGTGGTGGTGACTTCTCAGCCAGAAGCTTTCCAACCCCACCACCGGGAGCTTCTTCGACTTTTGAACGAGACTCTTGGTGAGGTGGGCTCTCCCGCGCTCCTCTTCTACTCCCTGCGCACTTTGACCACCATGGCTCCCTACCTCCGCACTGATGATGTGGTGAGATGTGGGCCCTCACCTGACTCAGCTCTGTTTCTTGGGGCCTTCAGATCCTCACCCTTGTGGGTTTCAAAGATGTTTCAGCTTCTTATCCTGTCTTTGTTTTTCCTAACAGCTATGGGGGTCATGGGGGTGGCTGGGCCTGGCTGGTATGCCTGGGCCCCTTCTCAGAGTACAGGCTATTAGGAAGCTACCAGCTTCTGGGACCTGAGATTATGCTGCATCATGCTCTCTGTGATTTAGCTCATCCTGTGTCCCCCAGCCTCTTGCAAGATCATTGGTGCCCAAGCTCATCGTGGCTGTGAAGACTCTGATCCCTATAGATGAGGTAAGGATGGGTGGAGGGAGCTGCTTCTGTTGGAAGAAAGTATAGGAACATCCAGCCTGTTCCCGTGAAGAAGAAAAGCATGAAAATCCTATGTCTGGTCTGTCTGCCAGGTTAAGGCCTGTGAGGCCCTGGAGGCTCTGGATGAACTACTGGAATCAGAGGTACCCATCATCACCCCCCACCTCTCTGAGGTCCTCACATTCTGCCTAGAGGTGAGCCTGGGGTGGTCATGACCCCTACTGCTTGATTTGCTGGCAGTATCCTTGCTTGTCTCTGATTTTTGTTAGTCTCTGGGCAGGTGGCTAGAAATATGGCCCTGGGAGATGCAATACGTGTACGTATTCTCTGCTGCCTCACTTTTTTGGTCAAAGTTAAGAGCAAGGTGAGTGCCCTTTGATGTCTATCACCCCACCTCCACTTCTACCTTTATTCTCACTGCTGGGGCTTTGTGTTCATCTCAGAGCATCTAAAGTACCCTGGTTCAAGCCTTGGCCCAGCCTTACCCCAGCTCCTGCCTGAGAGATTGGGAGTCTCCTGCTGGGCCCTTGTGACCTGGAAGACTGGAATTTTTAATGTGAGTCTATCCTGGAAGCTGATTCTTAGGGACACTACTCCATTCTTCCTCTCAAGGCCTTATTGAAGAATCGTCTCCTGCCTCCCTTACTGCACACCCTTTTCCCCATTATGGCTGCTGAGCCCCCTCTGGGCCAATTGGATCCTGAGGACCAGGATTCTGAAGAGGAAGAGTTGGAGATTGGGCTAGTGGGGGAGACTCCCAAGCATTTTGCTGTACAGGTGGGATGTGGGACAAGGGCAGGGACAAGGTGTTAAGTGGCTGTGGGAGGTTAAGCAGGCAGAGATGGAGTCAACCAAAGCCTCCTTGACCTTTTGCAGGTTGTGGACATGCTGGCTCTACACCTTCCCCCTGAGAAGCTCTGTCCCCAATTGGTAAGTGTAGTTCTAACCTTCTGCTGTCTCTATCCCCAGATGTGCCTCATCTTCTAAGGTCAAGGATGTTTGGGCCCTGATAGGTGTCATGGATCTGTTGCCACAGGGGTAGGCAGGCTCTTCCAGGGTTTCAGTAGAATGCCATGTTTTCCCTTAGATGCCCATGCTGGAAGAGGCCTTGCGGAGTGAGAGCCCTTACCAGCGTAAGGCTGGTCTCCTGGTATTGGCTGTGCTGTCTGACGGAGCTGGTGACTACATCAGGCAGAGGTATCCATTCAATTCCTGTCCCAGGGTGAGCGTGGGCCATGAGGAGGAACGATGTACATCCCATGGTAGTTCTAGATTACTTGTTTGTGCTTATTTTTTAGAAAAATAATTTGGTACTAGGGATTTAATCCAGGGACACTTTACCACTGAGCTGTGTCCACATCCCTTTTCTTCCTTTTGTTTATTTGTTTTATTTATTTATTTTAAATTTGAGACAAAGTCTCACTAAGTTGGTGAGGCTGGCCTTGAACTTGTGATCCTCTGGCCTCAGCCTCCCAAGTCACTGAGATTACAGGCATGTGCACTGTGCTTGTCTTGAATTTAATTATTAAAAGCATTAATTAGCCATAGCATTTCCCCCCAGTCTCAAAGGTATCCTGGTTTGGAAGATAAATAAAATGGTCTTCCAGCTCTAGGAACCAGGGGATGGTGATCACCATCAGACGACAGAGAAAGCTTTAGTTTTTATAGGGTAAATGAAGAAAACAGGTCAGCCTAGGGTTTCCACCCCTCAGACCATGTTTATGTCCTCTTGTCTCACCCCATCCAGACTGCTGCCACCACTGCTGCAGATTGTGTGCAAGGGCCTGGAGGATTCCTCGCAGGTTGTGCGTAATGCTGCACTGTTTGCCCTGGGCCAGTTCTCGGAGAACCTACAGGTCAGCAGGGCTCAATGTGGACAGCTGCCACTTGAGAGCTCCCTACCTGGGCCAGGGACCACCTTCCCCTCAGCTTCTATCTCTTTTTAAGCATTCTTGCTGCCATCAGCCCTGAAAGGTATGGTCTACAGGTGAACCTGACTTGGATCCGCTTGTTCCTTCCCCCAGCCCCATATCAGCAGCTATTCAGGGGAGGTAATGCCACTGCTCCTTACCTACCTGAAGTCTGTGCCTCCAGGGCACACGCACCACCTCGCCAAGGCCTGCTATGCTTTAGAGAACTTCGTGGAGAACCTAGGTATTGGTGGCAGTGGGGTGTGCAGGAGAGGGAGATGAAGCTGCAACTTTGGTTAGAGGGGCAGGATGTGCATCTTCCTGATCACTGCTGTAGTGGGGAAAGGGGTAGGGCAGGGAAGGGCCACAGGAAGAGTCAGCCCAGAGGGCAATGGATTTGCAGAAATTTGGAGAAAGGCCCTGTGTCCTTTCTTACAGGGCCCAAAGTTCAGCCCTACCTCCCGGAACTTATGGAGTGTATGCTGCAGCCTCTGAGGAACCCCAGCAGCCCGCGAGCCAAAGAGCTGGCTGTGAGCGCTATGGGGGCCATTGGTGAGAAAGGCAGGAGGCAAGGGCACATATAGGGTTCACCCAAAGACCTTGTAGCAGGAGGTCCCCAGCCTTGTTCCACTTTTGATTCTAGCCTTCATTCTACAGCCACAGCTGCTCAGGCCTCCCTGCTGCCATACTTCCCCACCATCATGGAACATCTTCGGGAATTTCTGTTGATGAGCCATGAAGACCTTCAGCCTGTGCAGATCCAGAGCCTGGGTGAGTAAGGGGCCCTAGGGCAGGTTCCCAGTGCCAGGGAAGGGCCAGTGCTCACCTGATGTTCACAGACATCTCCCTCAGGGTAGTGAAGGTATCTTTTCTCTCAAAGGCATTCTCCACTCTCTACCTAGGAGTAGGGTGGAATTTCTGAATTCCTCCCAGCTGCACATCCTAGTGCTAACTAAACCCTTATTCCCACAGAGACACTGGCAATGCTGGCACGAGCAGTTGGGGAGCCCATGAGGCCCCTGGCTGAGGAATGCTGTCAGCTGGGGCTGGGCCTTTGTGACCAGGTAGACGACCCTGACTTGCGCCGCTGCACGTGAGTGACCCCTCATCCTGCCTTTTTCCCTCTTGCCCACCCACTGGATCCACAGAGCACCCTAGACACCAGTTCTCTGGTTTTGGACCAAAGGCAGTTTTCCCTAGGCTCTCCCATCCTGCCTAGCTACAGCAGCACCACCATACAACTTCTGTCTATCTCTACCAGGTACAGTTTATTTGCAGCCTTATCAGGGCTAATGGGTGAAGGCCTGGCACCCCACTTGCCGAAAATCACCACACTCATGCTGTTGTCGCTGCGTTCCACTGAGGGCATTGTGGTAAGCAGAGGGTGGGTGGGCTGGGCCAGTTAGGCAAGGGGTAACCCTATGATGTGATTTAAGCCCAAGTGAGCCAAAGTTCCTGCTGTGCCTCCTCCATCCAGCCTCAGTGTGATGGAAACAGCCCTTTCCTTCTGTTTGATGACGAGAGTGAAGGGGAGGAAGAGGAGGAGCTCATGGATGAGGATGTGGAGGAGGAGGATGACTCGGAGATCTCAGGGTATGGAGAGGTGTTTTTCTGCTCAGAGGAATCCAGATTTTGATTTTTTTTTGCCAGACCTACTCCTGCTGGTATCTGATCAATCTTCCCTTCCCACCTTCATCTAGGTACAGTGTGGAGAATGCCTTCTTCGATGAGAAGGAAGACACCTGTGCTGCCCTGGGGGAGATTTCTGTGAACACCAGGTGAGCATCAGTCCTTCCTTGATACTGGGAACACCTCCTGGGAGCCTTTTCCTCACAGTCATGTGTCTGTCTACAGTGTGGCCTTCCTTCCATATATGGAGAGTGCCTTTGAAGAAGTATTCAAACTGCTGGAGGTGAGTTGGCCATTGAGTGGAATGGATGAGGTCCTTGGGCTGGGCTGGGCTTCCCACCACAGCATGCATGGACCTTCCCTCTTCATTCCACAGTGTCCTCATCTGAATGTGCGGAAGGCAGCTCATGAGGCTCTGGGTCAGTTCTGTTGTGGACTGCACAAAGCCTGTCAAAGCTGCCCCTCAGAATCCAACAATGCTGGTGAGAAGGGAGACTAGGCCAGACTGGGGGCTCTGATGAGGGGTGGGGCCTGACTGAGGTTTCAGCCAATAATGTTCCCAGCTCTACAGGCTGCCCTGGCCCGGGTGGTGCCATCCTACATTCAGGCAGTGAATGGGGAAAGGGAGCGTCAGGTGGTGATGGCTGTGCTGGAGGCCCTGACAGGGGTACTGCGCAGCTGTGGAACCCTCACACTGCAATCTCCTGGGCGCCTTGCTGAGCTTTGTAGCATGCTCAGGGCTGTGCTGCAGAGGAAGGTGAGTAGGACAGTGGGGCTATGGGAAGAGGAGGTGCCAGGCCCCAAAGGAGTGGATAAACGAGAGATTACAAGTTCAGGTCCATGTGCCCCTGTGAAAAAAAGGTGCTGGAGACTCAGGTGAGCTACTTCTCCCCACAGACAGCCTGTCAGGACACTGATGAGGAAGAAGAAGAGGAGGATGATCAGGTGAGAGCTACAAATAAAAACAGACTAGGCTGTCCAGGTAGTCTCCACAGGGCCAGGAATAGCCAGTGCACTCATTTTGGCCAGGGCCACCAAGAGATTGGTAATGACCAAGTGATGTAATCCTGATCTCACTAATGTAATGAAGTTAAGAAGAGAGCAGTGTGACTGCTTGGAGTAATAGATGGGGGCACAAGGGCCCAGAGTTGCACAAGAGCTAGCCTGGAAATTTGTGGGGGTATCCCATCAACCAAAGCCATGCCTGGAACCATCTGCTGCCAGTGGCAGAGCAGAATGGAAAGGTGTGAACAGTCACAGAGCTGGCCCTGGTGCTCTATCCTCTAACCTGACTCCATAGGCTGAATACGACGCCATGTTGCTAGAGCATGCTGGAGAGGCCATCCCTGCCCTAGCTGCTGCAGCTGGGGGAGACAACTTTGCTCCTTTTTTTGCCGGCTTCTTGCCATTATTGCTGTGTAAGACGGTGAGTGCTTCATCCTCTGGCTTCAAACACTAGTCCACCCATGTACCCAGTGCCTGCTTCCCAACTGTGTCCTAGTCTCAGGCTGATTTATACTCTGTCCTCCTCCACAGAAGCAGGGTTGCACAGTGGCAGAAAAGTCCTTTGCAGTGGGGACACTGGCAGAATCCATTCAGGGTCTGGGTGCTGCCTCAGCTCAGTTTGTGTCTCGGCTGCTCCCTGTGCTATTGAGCACTGCCCGGGAGGCAGACCCTGAGGTGCGGAGCAATGCCATCTTTGGACTGGGATTACTGGCAGAACATGGGGGCCGCCCTGCTCAGGAGTATCCACAGCTTGGAGGTGGCTCGAAGGGTGGGGTTGGGAGACTGTCCCCAGGGTTCAGGGAGGGGCAAGGCCTGCCTGTGTGCATGCACCTATTCCTTGACTGTGGACCAGCCACTTTCCCAAGCTACTGGGCCTCCTTTTGCCTCTTCTGGCACGGGAGCGACATGATCGTGTCCGTGACAACATCTGTGGGGCCCTTGCCCGTCTGCTAATGGCCAGCCCGACAAGGAAACCAGAGCCCCAGGTGAGGGAGGGGGACATAAAGCAGGGCCTGGAAACCAAGGGTGGCAGGCAGAGGGGTAGGACAAATGGGCCTAAGGCATCTTTGTGTCCAGGTGTTGGCTGCTCTGTTACACGCCCTACCACTGAGGGAAGACTTGGAGGAGTGGGTCACCATAGGGCACCTCTTCAGTTTCCTGCACCAGAACAGTCCTGACCAGGTAACCTTGATGCTGGAAGCAGCCATGGGGGAGCTTAATGCTTCAGGCTCAGTCTTAGAGGTGATCAGTGTGTCCAGTGTGGGGTGAGTTCCAGTTGTCCTTATGCTCCACTCTCCCATTTTCTTAATTGTCCACAAGGATTGACAGCCGTCCTATAGTAGGAGAGGAGTTTCTTCTGTTCATGTAGCATTTTTCCTTAGCTCCATTTCTACGCTCTGGGCTGAGCCAGTAGTTAAAACTTTCCTAGACTGATTTCCTAGACCAGGGCTAGTAAACTATGGAGCCATGGGTACCTCTGGGCCACGTCACTGTCATTTTAGTCAGAGCAGCTCTGCTTTCTGAATGAGACTTTGTACCAAGAAGCTGTGTGGATTCATGTTCCAGTGTTTTGTTTTGTTGGCACTGGGAATTAAACCCAGAGGTATTTAACCACTGAGCCACATCCCCAGCCTTTTAAAAAATACTTTATTTAGAGACAAGGTCTCACTGAGTTGCTTAGGGCATTGCTAAGTTGCTGAGGCTGGCCTCTTGAGCCACTAGGATTACAGGCGTGCATCACCACTCCTGGCTGTGTCCAGTGTTTTTGTGTCACCTTTGTCTAAAAGACTTTCGAGTTTATTTTGTTGGAGAAATCGTGGGTGTCCTGGCTTCTTTTAGTCTTAAGGCTATGACTTTAATCATTCTTGGTCACATGTCTCCCATCCTTTCCCCCAAAAAAGTTATTACCTATTCTCACTCCTTGTTCACAGTTCTTTTGGATGCCTGTGAATTAATATTAAGCTCAAATAGCCCTAACAAGAGACTGCTTGTGTCCCAACCACCTACCCACTTTGTCCTGGGGCCCAGGACAGCTACTGCCCCCGAGTCAGCCACTCTTTTTCCACAGGTTGTAGATGTGGCTCCTGAACTCTTGCGCATCTGCAGCCTCATTCTGGCTGACAACAAGATCCCACCAGGTGAGAGTGGCAGTCTT
This sequence comes from Glaucomys volans, assembly GCA_020662805.1. Classification (NCBI taxonomy): domain Eukaryota; kingdom Metazoa; phylum Chordata; class Mammalia; order Rodentia; family Sciuridae; genus Glaucomys; species Glaucomys volans. Next base: position 113,781 of record JAJEJO010051648.1, read on the forward strand.
GGACAGGGACTGGGGAAGACCAGAGTAGCAGGGTTCAGTGGGTGTGGGCCCATTAAGATTTAGGAGTACAGTCCCCCTCAGGACCTCTCCCTCTGCACTCCACCCAGACACCAAGGCTGCACTGCTGCTGCTCCTGACATTCCTGGCCAAACAGCACACGGACAACTTCCACACAGCACTGGGCTCGCTGCCTGCTGACAAGGCTCAGGAGCTCCAGGCTGTGTTGGGCCTCACCTAGACTGCAGGCTGCAGCTGGGCCAGAGAGTAGAGCCTGCCCAGGTCCTAAGACCACCTCTCAGCCCAGTTCCTGCTCACGCCTTACCAAAGATTTTGTGCCTCATCCATTGGAGTCAACCCTGCTTGCCACCTTACAGGGGTGTCCCTGGGGCTGCATCTGTTACGGGTTGAGTCATAACATCATACAATAATAAAGGCAGTTTGTTTTCTGCTTGGACTATAGCTCTGAGAGTTAGAAGGCTTGAGATGTATATACAGAAATGAGGCAGGCAAGGCCCAGTAACGCAGGGGATGGTTTAATGAAGCCTTGTAAATGGGCTCTACCCTCAGTGGAATCTGGGTCCTGGACGAATCTGGAGGCGCCCATATGGCTTCTCTTGTTCCACAAGAAGGATCTGCTGTGCTGAGAGCACTGGTCAAGAGAGGAGAAGATGGCATGTCATAAGGAGTGTCTGTAGTGGCCTCTGGCCTGTCTGTTTAAACTTGCACTCACCTAGTAGCAGGTAGAAGACCCGGGCAGCCATCCTGCGGGGGCTGAGAGGTGACACCAGACTACTGAAGTCTGGCTCCCTGTTGGCCTGTAGCTCCAGTGCCACTGCCCTATAGGGATCAAGAATTGTTAGCTGAGGGGGCTGGGGATGTAGCTCAGTTGGTAGAGTGCTTGCATGCACAAGGCCCTGGGTTCAATCCCCAGTACCACCACCAAAAAAAAAAAAGAATTGTTAGCTGAGACCCCAGCCCAGGTCCAGCCGATTGAGGCACCCCGTCCCTGGTACCTGTGCACTGCATCCAGTGAGAGCAGCTCAGGCTCTGGGGGTAGTTCCAAAGATATCTCCATGGGCACCTCAGGGAGCTCAGGCACCACTGGCAATGCAGGGGGCTCTGGCTGCTCTGCTTCAGCCCAGGCCCTAGGAGAACATGAGGGTCAGAGCAGGAAAGGTGGTGGCCATGAGAGTGATAACAGCACAGCCATCCTAGCTGACCCCCTCTGACCCAGGCTCACACACAGGCTGGTGGCTTACCACCGTTCTTCTGGCAGGGCAAGACTGATGCGGGACTTCTCCTCTTCTGCTGCTTCTAGGGAGAGCTCTGTTGTGGAGAGGAAATGTGCTAGAGTGCTTGCTTAGCATGTGTAAAGGCCCTGGGTTTGAGCCTCAGCACCACCAAAAAATGTCTATCCTGTAAGAATAGACATCAGAGCCATGTGTGGATTTGTGTAAAGCACCTAGGCAGGAGAACAAAAGAGAATTAATCTGTGCTTGCTTGTGTGACATATTCTCTTGCCTGATGGAAACAGTTTCAGCAATTGGGGCATTAGTCTCCTGAAACAGTGGTTAGGGTATGGACTCCGCCATCCTCTCTTCTCCAGATACTTACCTGAAGACAGCATGAGGGGACCACTGGGTTCCTGGGCCTCCCTTAGGACCTGCAGGTGGAAGATTGAGAACTGAGACACAAGCATCACAAGCAACTGGGTTCAGGCTTCTGATAGAAGGCGCCAGTCCAGTGCACCTGCACTGTTGGCTCGCAGCAGAAGGCAGCCTACAGGGGCTCAGGCAAAGCAGAGCTGTAGGACTTCAGAGGAAGCAGTGTGGGTGCACTTGCCTCGATCTCACTCAGTGTTTCAGCCCTTCTTCTTTCCTCCTCTGCTGCTGCCTCCCTTTCAGCCTCTTCAGCCTCCAGGGCTGGCCTTCGTCTGAGCACTCTTGTGGATACCTGGGCACAGTGAGTCCAGAAAGCTAGTAGTTCTGGAGGTAGCCAACCAGCTGAGGACAAGGGGACAGGGTTCGAGTTATAAGAAACACCAAGTGTGAAGAATATTGCTTCTAAAGTTCCCATGTGCCCAACTCCTGCCATTCTTACAGAGAGTTGGGGTTCGGAATAGCTCTGCTGGGCTTGCGATGGTCCTCTCTGGAGGCTGCACCATTGGCTGTATGTGGGGGAAGGCCAGAAGCCCCTTGTGAGGGAGCCACTCTGTAGTGCCACTTCACCTCTATTATACGCTGTGCCATGGCCCCTCAACTTCCTCTACTTTCAGGTTCATGATCCCACCTATCCTTATTGCTTAAAGGACTTTTTAACCAGAAGTGCATAAAAACTTGGGTGTATGTGCAAATCCACATGCACTTTCTAAGGAATGGAGCAGGTTTTCTTCGGATTCTCAGAACTCGCCCAAGGAGTTTAAAAAGGCCCAACCTGATCTGTGTCCCTCCCTTTCCATGGGCTGCACTTACACATTCCCAGCAGTGGGCCCTGGTTTGCAGTTGTTCCTGAAATTTCTCCCGTGAAATCTGAGTCTCCTTGTCCCAGAATAGTAACTGGCGTCGACGACGTCTGCGAGCAGGTGGGCTCCCAGGAGATGGGAGCCTCCTCTGCTGAGTGGGAGGGGAGATGGGTACCCAGCTACACAACACTCCTTTTCTTGTCATCTTGAAGGGCCGCTAATGGCTCCACACTCTGCCTGGGGCAGGGGCCTGGGCAAGGCTTCCATTCACTTATGCAGCACATACCTTATATGAGGGTACCCATTTGGGAAGTAAAGCCACACAACGAGGAAGGGTCATCTTTTACTAATCACAAAAATCCCATGTAAGCTAACAGTGGTCCAGGGTTTAGGGAAGCAGCTCTGGGAGGAGCACAAAGAAAGGAAGAAGGCTCAAAAAGGACACTGCTCACCTCTGGGCTGGGTGGGGCCGGTAGGCGCAGCTCCTGTGGAGGGGTCACCTCTGCAACAACACCCAAGATCTTGGCTCTGTCCCACAAACCCCTTCACTCTCATGGTCACCAAGACAAGATGCTACAGAACATCCCCACTGGGTTGGGATACAGGGCCTTTAATTGCAACATCCGAGGAGGTCTTCCAAAAAAGCCCACAGTAATGGTGGATACTTACCAGTAACCAGGGGCGCAGGCTCCCAGCCTGTCAGCTTCAGTTCCTCAGGCCCTAGGACCTGGCCTGGAAGTGGCTCTTCTATCCTTTCTACCCTTAAGGGAAATAGGCAGGTGGATTTAGGGCATCCTTCCCAGCACTGACCCCTTACCTGGTATAGGAATTCCTGTCCTTACTGTGCAGGAGCTGGAGGCGAAAGTGAGGGGACTACAGTCTCACCCTCCAGCACACGGGGTTCTTCCTTAGATTCTGTAGAGAGATCAGACCTCAGAGGGCAGAAAAGAAATGGGAGCATTGCCAAGCCCCAGACTGCCTGTGCTAGGGGTCTGACCATCGAGAGCCATGCGTGCCCTCCGCTTCGGAGGCCTGCCTTCCCGGGATACATCTAACAAGATAGCTTCATCCTCCTCCGCAATAAGCAGGTCCAAGTCTCGGCGGCTAACCTCTGGGAGATCCTGTTCACCCTGTCAAAAGAGAAAAGCTAGGGATGGTACTCAATCCCAATTCTGAAAAAGTTGAGTAGATCCAGAAGAGTGGATCTAAGAAGCATGTTACAGGCCGAGGCCCAAGGAAGCCCACTGGATGCTCAAGTTTCAGGGATGGGGAGGGGAAAAGTGGAGATGAAGAAGGCAGGACTGTGGAGCAGAGAGAAATAGATGCAAGGGGCTGAGACCCTGTGTGCTGGCAGATGACTCACCTCAATCTGCAGCATGCGTATGGGCTCCGCCTCCTGGAGGGTAATGGCCTCAGGAGATAGCACAGTAACCAAGATCCTGTCTGGAGGGGCAGGGGAGTCAGACCAGCCCTTCTGCCTATTTTCAAATTCCCACATTACTTCCAAGTTCAGTGGTGATCAAAAGCATGGACTCTAGAGCTGAGTTAAGTTGGATTCTAGTCAGAGCCAGGGCAGTCAACTAGCCCGATCCTGACTGCATTGCTTCACCACTGTGAGCCTCAGTGTCCTCATCCCTAAAATGGAAATAAGAATTCTGACCCCATAGCACTCATGACAGTGATGAGGTTTTACACATAAAGTGCTCCTCACAGGGCCTGGCTCTTAAGCTCAAGGATGGCTATTTCTTCAGCTCTTGGACCTTCCTATGCCTCTCACTGGAAGAAGATTCTCTCTGCTGACCTGGCTTCCTGGGCTCTGTAGGGACTTCAGGAGGGATCTCCTCACCAACTGTCTCTGGAGTTGCAGCCTCTAAGAGATGTCGAATCTTTGGGGAGGGAGTAAAACAAAAGATACGGTTCAGCCTCAGCCCTCTGTTTTCCCACAATATTCAATGGACAGCAGTTGGTAATCTCCCTTTATACCTATTTGGCAGCATGTCCCAAGGATGGAATCCAGAGCTTCCTCCATGCTAAGCAAATGCTCAACTACTGAGCTACACCCCTAATTCTTGTGACATTGACATTTGTTTGCAAAAAATTCACTCACCACCTGCTCTCCTTTCCTTTTCTTCCTGCCCTCACCCCCAAATTATCAAGCCTTTGTCAATTTGTGCAAGAAGTACTGCATCCTTATGTCAATTGCTATGGGAGACAGGTGAGCAGAAAAGATTCTTCATTTTGAGCAGATGGTCTCGTGTGGAGACAAGTTTGTATATGACCCCAACAAGAGTCAATGCAAAATATAAAGCAAGCTGGGTGCAGTAGTGCATGTGCCTGTAATCCCAGTGGCTCAGAAGGCCGGGGCAGGAAGATCACAAGTTCAAAGCCAGCCTCAGCAACTTAGTGAGGCCCTAAGCAACTTAGCAAGACCCTGTCTCAAAACAACAACAAAAAGGGCTGGGGGTATGGATCAGTGGTAAAGCATTACTGGGTTCAATCCCTGGTACTACCAAAAAAAAAAAAAAAAAAAAAAGGTAGCATTTGAGCTGGGTCTGTACAGATATGTAGGTAGGACCTAACAGAGAATGAAGAGTGACCATTATGGGGTAGGGACATTTCTTTTACATAAGCAAAGAAGTGAACATGGCATCTTTGGGACACAGGCTAAACTGATGTTTTGGAGCCAAGGATACCTTAAAGGTGGCTGAGAGAAAAGTTGAAGATAGCTATCTCAGAACTGAGTGTGGAGCACTCCAAATGGTGGTACTGTTTTGCAGCCTGGAACAAGAGAACTGAAACCATTATCTAAGCTGTGGGAGTGTTGGGAATGGATGAAGGAGGACTTGGGTAAGGAATACCAGTACACAGAGATGATGAGGAACTAATTAGGGCCTTGGCAGTGGGAACGATGTGGAAATGAGTGGGGACAGAGCTATGTCCAACAGGGAAACCATCCTAGCAAGTTGGCCTTGAGTAGGCAAATACAGGGGACTTTGCCTATATGGGCCTACCATGGTAGAGCACCTGTCCCATTTTCTCTGGGGTAGAGCTATGGCAGGTTCTCTTTCCTGAACCCCAGTTTTAGACTGACACAGGGACAATCCCTTCTGCTCTGTCAAACTCATGACTTTGAGGTGTTTTAGGAGAATAACCCCTACCTGAGGGATATCAAAAGGGCTGGGAAGTCTGGGATCCACAGACATCATCCCAAAAAAGGGGTCTGGAGCATCTTCTAGGGTCTCCATCAAGGCCAGGCGGTTGGGAAGCAGCAGACTGGGTCTGGGAGAGAATGTGGGCTGTCAAGGATAGATGTTGAGATAGGCTGAGGCCAAGAAATACTTGTTCCAAGTCTGCCATGATCCCATCCCAGGGGTACACTCACAGGTCAGCCTCCACCATATCAATGCGGATCTGCAGCTGAGCACGGTGCAGGCGCTCCAGGATGTGCTGGATGTCCTCTGTGGGCGGGGAGGGCAAGGTAAAGAGCCAGCTTAGCAGAGGGCCACTCAGCTCTGCCCCATCTCTAGGGTTCCCAGCCTTACCAATGAGGTACTGGCATTGTTGAGAGTAGACCCGAATCAGACCTATCTGGAGCTGTGCGGAGAGATAGAGGGAGAAACGCGGCCGCGGCAGGCCGGGCATCGGGGGTTGCACTCGTACCAGCACGTAATTGAGGATTTCCTCACTGGAGGAACAACGTGCCCTAATTATCGATGCACCCAGCACCAGCCCCACAACCTTTCCCGCCTCAGCACCAGGCCCTCCTTCCTCTTTTTTCTGGGCCTTACCAGGTCTTCACTACGTTCACCTTCAGGTACTCGCGCTTCACCAACCGGCTGCCGCGCGTAGCTGCCAGCCTGAAGAGGGTGGGAAGGTGAGTATGAGAGAAAGCCGTTAGTCTCAGATCCCCAGCACCACTCCAGGCGTGCCCACCAGTCCCCTCACCAGATAGTGGCAAAGCAGCCGGTGTGGCGCTGAAGCACGTTGGGATAGTAGAACATCGTCCCTTTGGGGTTTCACCCTCGATTCCACTACTCCCCAATTAAGATCTCAATCCGGATTCTTTAAAGCACAAGTTTCCAGCACCGTCCGAGAAAAGTAAGGATTTAGACTGGTGGCATGGTGGGGTGGACCACCGATCCACACCTGTTGGTTAAATAATTAAGGGGGTAACAACAGACACGAAGGAGTTGGGACGCCCCTTTTCGCAGAACCCAAGTGGGTTCGCACTTGGCGTTGGTTAGTCGAACTTACTGAAGCCTTCAGGGTTGGCTTCCAGGTTGGCGATGCGGAGCTCCGAGGGAAGGCCCCTCGTTGGGAGGCAAAGCAGGTCCCCAGAGAGCACAGCGTCCTCTATAGCAGACCTTCACCCTCGAGCCCAGAGAGGCCGAGCTCCTGGGTCTCACACTCGGTCGGGTCGCCCTCCCCGCGGTACTAGGTCTGGCCGCAGGGAGCTCGCTCTGAGGTTTTGCTCCTAGCTCCTGGTTGGGAGGGCGGTGCCAGGACAGCCAATGGGAAGCCGGCGTCTGAGGGGAGCGCTGGTTCCTGGCGCCAAGCAGCCTCCCTGGATTCCAGGCCACAGGGTCATCGAGACCGACAGCGAACCAATCGGAAGAACTCTGCAGGCCATTTGGGCATTGTGAAGTGTCCTGGCCAATGGGCTCTCGTTCTCGCCTGTAGTAACAAGGACTTCTCCGAGGCGCTTCCCTGGCCAATGAGCGGGAAGCAAACCCAGCCTCTCGCTGGCGGTGGGCCTGGTAACAAAGTGTCTCAATTGGTAGGCGAGGTGGGGTCACTTCGGGGGCAACTACCCCTGTCTGCTTGGGATACCGAGGTGTAAGGGCGCCTGACCAGGCATAGACCCTGCCCTTCCCTCCAAATTCCAAGTCCAACTTTGTGTCCAGCTAGGGCCTATGCTATGCTAGAGAGGTAGGAACCGTGTGAGGTGCCTTAGAGGTGCTACAGGTGGAAGAGGAAGAAGTCAATCTCACAGGAAATAACAAAGGTGATTTCCTAAAGTTGAACAACTTAGGTTGGGGGCATGCCTCATCTGGTTTTCCTGAGTTGTGAAAGGTTCTCTTGGCCGAAATAGACATCAGACCTATGTTTAATGCAGTGCATATTTTTCGGTCTTTAAAAGCTACTTGTCTCAAACAATTATTTGTGCAACATTAAGTGGAATGGCAGGTGTGTTGGCACATGTCTGTAATCCCATGCCTGTACTTAGGAAGATGAGGCAGAGGATGGCAAGATCCAGGTCAGCCTGGGCAACTTAATACTGTCTCAAAAAGGCCTGAGGATGTAGTTTAGTGGTAGAGTGCTTGCATAGCATTGAGGCCGTGGGTTTCATCTCCAGCAAACACCTCCCACCTCAATTAAGTAGCATGGTTGTAGTTGTAAATACCCCTTGCTGCTCCCAAGCACAGTCATTTCTTTGGAACTTTCTTGCACTTGCTATTGGCAGGCTCTGCTTCTGTAAGTCTTTTAGTTCTTGTTGTAGCTGAGCTGACCCTATCTTTTTACAGTCCCCTTCAATTTGGGAGCTCTTGAGGTTGGATTTTTTTTTTGGGGGGGTGGGGGCAGGATACCATGCATCTGGAGCAGTGAGTGTTGGTCACATGATTGTGCAGTTGCCCTATATTTACAATCACAGAATATCAATGCTGATAGGAATTTAGATATCTAGTCCATGCCTAGCATGTGCGAGGCTCTGGTTTCTCTCCTCACACCCCCAAAACAAAACAAAAACAACAAAAACCACTTGCCTTAGCTATCTAGTCCAAGCCCTACCTTTACACATGAGAAAGCAGAAGTCCACTATGATTGTTTCTCCCAGACTGCACAGCTCCTAAAAGGAGAATCCTGCTCTCTTGAATTCCAGTGTTCCTAATCCCTATTCCACTATGCTTGGCTAACCTGGTTTCCACATGATACTTACAAATTGTTTCAATTACTGTACTCAAGTTGTTGATTTTTATAAGTACTTTGTGGTTCAAAGATGAAGTGGGGGCACCTACCCTTAAGGTGCTTAGAACCTAGTTTGGAGATAAGCAAGGACCATAATGTGTTCATTCATTCAGCCAGTCATTCAGTTTGACAGGTATGTGCCTATTCCATGCCTACTATGTGCCAAGTATTCCTCTAGTCATTGGAGATATAGCAAGAAACAGACAAATCCTTGTTTTCAGGGGAAGGGAAGGACAGGATAAACAGTAGGCAAATAGAAATATACAAAGCAGTGGTTAGTGCTACAAGGAAAAATAAAGTGACACAGGGAGGACAGAGCCTAATAAGCATAGGAGGATGAGAGCTATTTGGGTAGGATCCTCAGGGAAGCCCTCTCTGAAGAGATGATATTTGAAGAGAGGGAGCAAGTCATAGGACTGCCTAAAGGAAGAGTGTTTTAGACAAAAAAGAAGGAAAAAAGCAAATGCAAAGATCCTAAAGTAGAAATGTGTTTGGTGGATTCAAGGAGCCTGCCTAGAGCAAAGCAATGGAGGGAAAGAACAGCAAGGGGTTAGAGAGGAGACTTGGAACTAGGTGTAGTGGTGCACATCTATAATCCCAGCTAACTCAGTTGGGCAGAAAAATCACAAGTTCCAGCCAGCCTCAGCAACTTAGGTGCTGGTTTGAAATAAAATTATCTGGGAAAATAGTTCAGTAATGGAGCACTTGCCTAGCATGTAGCATGCGCAAGACCTAGTATTCAGTCCCAAGTATGAGAGAGAGGGGGTGGATAGAGAGGGAGAGAAATAGAAGGCAGAGGGCCACAAAACAGGATGCTATAAGTCTTTTACCCTGAGGGAGTTAAGAGTCAATGGAAAGTTATGAGCAGATTTATATGCCAATGAGAATCTCTGCTGCCTCAAGAATAGGCTGAAGGCAGACAAAACTGAAAAAAGATGTGGAAGGAAGCAAAAAGAAGAGATTTAAGAGATCATGGTGGTTTGTTTCAAAGTGGTAGTAGCAGAGAGAAGTGGTCAGATTCTGGGGATATTTTAAAAGAATGACAAGATTTGCTGATGGACTAGATGTGGGGTAAGAGAGAAAATGGAAGTAAAGGAAGTAATTTCAGCAAATTGAGGGCACAAAAAGGTTTGTTGCACTGTACACTCAGTACCTTTCTCTGCTGCGAGTGCAGATATCTCTTTAGGCTCTTGGCCTCCCAGGAGGAGAATGGATAGACTGAAGGGAAGAGGGAGGTCAATGAGATAGAAAGGTTCCAAGGCAGCACTGAGGCTGGTCAAGTGGGATAGTGAGATCTTTTTTTTGTCCTTATTTTTTATTTTTATTTTTTTTGGAACCAGGGATTGAACTCAGGGACACTTGGCCACTGAGCCACATCCCCAGCCCTATTTTGTATTTTATTTAGAGACAGGGTCTCACTGAGTTGCTAAGGGCCTCGCTAAGTTGCTGAGGCTGGCTTTGAACTCGCGATCCTCCTGCCTCAGCCTCCCAAGTTGCTTGGATTACAGGCGTGCGCCACCACGCCCAGCTAGTGAGATCTTTAGAGCATTTAGGCATTTAGATTTGATCATGAAGGTGAGCCACTGAGGGTTTAAAAGAATGTGGCAGGATGGAGTCTGGAAAACCAATCTGGTATCATGTGTATGAAAGGGAGAGCTATAGGCTATGGCAGTCAGGTGAGCAGTGACCTAGATTGGAACTAGTTTAGTGGAAGTGAGTATACAGAAAAGTGGCCATGTAAAGGAAAAACTTCCTGTTAGGTGGCAAAATGAACATGGGGTAAGGGAGAGGAGTGTCAGCCAATTCAGAATCCAGCAAATAGGGTGTTGGAAACAGGACACTCTAGGCCAGATGGTCTTTTATAGGTCTCAGGTGGAACAAGGAATCTAGTATGGGAGTACCTTTGGGGCGGGGGGAAGGAGGTTCTGGGAATGCAATCCAGGGCCCCACCCATGCTAGACCAACAGTTTACCACTGAGCCACATCCCCAGCCCTTTTTTATTTTTTTGAGGCAGGGTCTCATTAAATTGCCTAGGCTGGCCTCAACCTTCTGATCCTCTTGCCTTAGCCTCCTGAGTTGGACTATAGGCACCCACCACCACATCCAGCTTGGGACCATCCTTCTGTTGGGTGATAGTACACTCTGTGCTAGAGGAAAAGGCATCAGGGTTTGATATGGCCTCAGAGACAGGAGCAGTAAGCACAGGAGGTTCAGCAACTCTTCCCTCTTTCCTCTACTCCCAGGTCCCAGGGCTTCTAGACTATAGTTTCAGGACAGTCTCAAGTATCTCCTCCTTGCTTAGGCCTCAACCCAACCCCAGGCCTGAAGCAGAGGTATCTAGCAAAAAACTGGAATCCAGATCTTTCAATGTGAAGATGGTGGCTGTAGTGTCTGGCTTTTGCTTATAGGTCCAGCCCCTCTTGGTGGCTGATTCCTACCTCTCCCTGATCTTGGTTACCCAGTGGGTACCTCTCTGAAGAGTGCCAGGTCCAGAATCCACAGATCCTAGAGAGTGTCCCAGCTAGGATATGTGAGTAGACTTGAGCAAAGGGGCCTAGATATGTCAGGAGGAAGAGAACCCAAGTGCCACCTTCTTCTCCCAGCAAATCAGATACTGATTCATCTTTCAATAAAATTTTTATTTTAAATCCTTTGTAGAGACCTAGGAAGAAAATATAAAGTGCTTGGTTTTTGAGTTGGAGGTTGGGTGAAAAGGGAAAGGCCCCCTCTGAGTTTCCACTACTTGGAATTTCCCAGTTCCTTAGAGAAAAAAGAGGGTATTCTCAAAAAGTTTTTTAAAAGGATGAAAATAATGCTTGAATTTCTCATGAGCCAGGGTGGGTAAGGAGTTCAAGGGACATAATTCACAGCCATGACAATCATCACAAAGGGAAGCAGAAAAACAGAGTGAAGAATGAGTCCATTTCAAAGATGACAGGAGGAATAGAGAGATGAGGCAGCAAGTGGGTCCCCCAGACTACACCAGGAAAAAAGTTGCTGCCTGCTGCTCTCGAGTCTCCAATAAATGTCGGGCAAAGGCCTGCTCCATCTGTATGGGAAGAGATGAGGAACAGGGCTCAGTGAGCACTGCAAGACAGACACTACCCCAGGGAGCTCCCTCCCCACAAAGACCCCTTCTCCTTGAACACCTCTTCCCCCTCCAGCAGATAGGCTATTCTGCCCCTGCTCTGAACTCACTTGCACTGTGATAAGATTCTGTGAGGTATGGCTGGGGTCAGGGCTCTCCTCCCAGAAATGCAGTGCTACCTGGAACTCAGGTAGGGGGCCCAGGCCCTGGTAGTACCTGTTCAAGTCTAAAAGAAACAGGACCAAAGGTTAGAAAAAAGGAAAGAGAAAGCCAAGTGTGGTGGCACACACCTGTAACACCAGTGATTTCGGAGGCTGAGGCAGAAAAATCTCAAGTTCAAGGCTAGCCTTGGCAACTTAGTGAGACCCTGTCTCAAAATAAAATAAAAAGGGCTGGGAATGTAGCTCAATGGTAGAGCATCCCTGGGTCAATTCCTAGTACTAAAAGGAAAAAAAAATGAAGAGAGAGGGCCCTCAGACAAAAAGGGAATATCAAGGAATCTAAGAGGTGGGTCAGGAGGAATGCCAGAAACTAACCTGCTACTCACTCATTGCTAATAGGAAAGGGAGCCCCTTCCTCAAAAAGTGTTTAGAGATAGCAGCCTAACCTGAAAATTATCCACTGAAAATTATCCACTGAGAATTCAGCATCGAGGGCAGCAACCCTGGTTGCTAACACCTTTGTTGCTTGCTCACACCCTTCCAGCACTAGGGTACCCTCAGATCTGGGAACACCCCTACTTGGTATTTCCTGTGCTCCTGCCCCCACTTCTAAGGTCAGATTTAGAGTTGAGTGGAAGCTAGACTGGAATTACAAGACTAGATGGGAGAGAGGGACAGCTTTAGGGAATAAATGGAGTATGGTAGAGACAGGGGCAGTGGGGCCAGGGCATGTAATATGCACTGGCTTTCCCACACATGCAGAGTTGTGTGTGCCACTGTGTATGTAGGAGATGGTCACAGGCTCAAAACCTCTGTGCTGACTTGTCTGCTCAACTTCATATAATTACAGTGTACTTCAGTGTGACCATGCTACCCCTGCTAGGCTCCACCTGAACCTAATCTTCCATGACCTTGTCTAAGGAAGGAGAGCTGCAAGGGATGAGAGTCTATGACTACACTGTGCACCTCACAAAGCAGGGTGCCCTGCTTTGTGTTACAGTGAGGATATGCTGGTGAACAGGCTGATGGCAGGACCCATCAAGTCAGACCCAGGGAATACTCAGAGGCAGGGGGTATGGCTTAAGAACCCTGCTGGAGCAGCCTTACCTCTGCAGAAATAGGTGGTTCGGAAGAGCTCCACACACACATTGCTGGGCAGCAGATGCGGGCCTGGCCCAGGTGGGGCCTGGGGTGCATTCCAGGAGATGGGGATGGAGCAAAGGCGTTGTACAAAGAGACCTCTGGAGTTACTGGCCACCAGGATGCCTCTCTCAATCTGGTTCAGGAGACGCTGGATGGGCTCTGATGGGTCAGGCTTGGGAAATACGACCTGTTCCATGCTGTTCCTGGAGTCTGAGAGCTCAGCCACAAGGCGGCAGTCCAGGCTGTGCACCTGGGCTTTGCCTACCACACGCCCACTGTAGATGAAGGTGAGCAGCAGCGAGTAATCTGGGGACAGAACAGCCCAGATGCACTAGGTGCTGGAGGAGCATGGAGGTTGTAGCAGTCCCTCCCCACAAGGGTACACCTGGTCAACACAGGCTTTAGGATAATGAAGTGGAGCTTCTTGCCATCCTATGGCCTCATTTTGCTAATGAGGCCCAGAAAGGGAAACCAAACAAGGGCTGAGGAAGACAAAGAAGCCTATGGGAGTGGGGCGGCAACTGCACCTTCTGAGGTTAGAAAAGGTGCCTTGCCTTCCTAATACTCACTCCTCCTACTTCTTCCTCACTGGCCAATTAAGGGCTTCCTGTTAGGTTTTCTTGTTACTCAGAAAAACAGCTAGCATATGGGTTCACCCATATCAGTGCTTAATGCAGTTTATAAGAAGGTCTTGCATTTTACAAGAAGGTCCCTGCAAATTGGGCCTGTTGAACACAAAGAAATCAATGTCTCAACATGGATGTCCAGGGAACAGAGTATGTATAGTGTCATTTTTGAGAAAAAAGTTTTGTGGAGTCTGGCCAAGTACATGGAATTCTCACTGCCTACAAACCAGTGCCTCTAAGTAAGGTGGGCTCAGTTTGTTGTAACTTGTGGACTAGACAAGGCATGTAAGGTCAAAGGAAGCAGACCTGAGGGGAAGGGAGCAGGAAAGAGTCAGAAATGCCAAGTACCTGAGTCCAGAGGGGGAAGATGCTCCATGGATACCTGGTCCTCTTGCAAAGTAGCCTCAGTGGTATCTGCACCTGGAAGGGAAGCAGAGGCACTGGTCATTCAGAGTGGAACTGGGGAGACCAAAGGCCAGAGGGTATGGCAGGGGAGATAACACAAGAGGCAGGGGAGGTAGTACCTTCCTGTGGCTCAGGGCTGCTGCTGTTGCTGCTGCTCCTACTATCTGAGTGGCTTGCTTCCCCATTGGTCCTTACCTCCTGCAGACACAGTGTCTATCATGAGCCCATCTTTCAAATTCCTGTCCTGCCCTTAGGCCCACTCTTTACCACCCCACTCCCAGCTCTCGCATTATCAAGGGGGTCCTGGAGATAGGTAGGACTGAGTGAAGAGTCCTACCTTGTTCATGGTACCCTCATCCTCCTCTCTCTCAGAGGACATGGAACTGTGGTGTCGCTTTGATGGTGATTTCTGGGTCTCAGGCTGGGCTGTGGAATTGTTGAGAGGAAAGAAAGGTTAAGGGAGGGAAAAAAGGTAGGAGAGAGGTCTGAAGCAGTGAAAGGATAGGCAGGACTGGGAATGGAACCTGGAGAGCAGCTTCCTAAAGGCAGGGACAGGGCAGATTCTGAGAGGCCTGGGGGAGACCCACCAACTTCCCAAGAGGCTCATATCTCCATCCTTCTGCTCCAGTCTGTTGGTTCTAGGAGGGGTTCAACGAGGGAACACTTACCAGGGAGGGTGCCTGGTGGCAGCAGCCGATATACCTTGTAGGGTTCGGCAACATCCATACGGCCTCTTGCAGGAACCTCTTCAAATTCAGGACTCTTGTTGAGGGCACAACGCAGGCGAGTCTTCCAGGTAGCAGGGCCTCCTATGTCACCCTCCTTGTCCTTTCCCTTAAATATAGCCCAGGCCTAGTAAAGAGAGGAAGCAAAGAAGAGGCAACATGTCACACAGACCAGCTGTCCCTCCAACAGGACTGGCTTCACATGTGTGCAGCCTGAGCACTTGCATAGGCCCTTAACTTAAATGGGCTTGCAATGGGTTTGGGTTCTGCTGCTGCCATCTTGAAATTCTTAATAAACGTTTAATGTTGGCTCTGCATTTTCATTTTGTACTGGGCTCTGCAAATGACACAGCTGGTTTTAGTCTCCAATCTGCCCTTTATCTGAAATCCAGACAGACAAGTGTTCAAGGGGAAGTATGTCATCCCTTGCTTGGAGAGGATGGTGGCTTTCAGGCCCTTCACCTTGAAGAAGGCAGCATCCTGGTCCTCCCGGAAGTCCTGTTTGCCTGCATGCTTCCAGGGAATCCGGAACATGGTCTTAGCTGTGTCGTCCCAGCACACTCCTGGGAACTTCCCACTCTCCACTTGCTCCACCACCCATTTCCGGAGCTTTCGGGTAGAGCGTGCCCTGCCTGTTGCCATCCTGAGAGATAAGAGGAGCAAGAAGCATCAGAATTAATATTCTGTGGGAGAACATCTGCTAAGATTCTGACCACTGAGGTCAGTTTCTAGCAACAGTTCAGACTCATGCATCTTTTGGCTCTAGACATACCTCAATATTCTCTGAGGCAGAAATATTTTGTTTCTGCCATTACTAACAATTATTACTTTTTAATTGTTCTTTTTTTGCGGTGCTAGGGATTGAATCCAGGGCCTTCTGCTTGCCAGGCAAGCACTCTACCAACTGAGCTATATCCCCAGCCCACAATTATTACTTTTTAAACATTCACTGGACATGGTGGCACATGCCTGTAATCCCAGCAACTTGGGAGGCTGAAGCAGGAGGATCACAAATTCAAGACCAGCCTTAGTAACTTAGTGAGTACTTAAGCAACTTTAGCTAGATACTGTCTCAAAATGAAAAATTAAAAAAAGGGGGGGCTTGGGATGTGGCTCAATGGTTAAGCATCACTGGGTTCAATCCCCAGTACCAAAAAAAAACAAAAACAAAAAAACAACCCACAAAAACCAACAAACACTCTAACATCCCAAGTTGATATTTAGTCTTAATTTGAAGACTTTTCAGATATGTATTATTTGGGACAGAACTCCCTTGATGTTCTGGACAGGAGCTCTGTCTTGATTCCTAAGTATCTGCAGAGGCTACACCTGCTTCTGAGATGTCCATCAACCTTCTGTATCTGACCCTCCTACAATTTATCCTTCCACACTTCTCTCTCCTTTGTTTGCCCAGGTGCCATGGTAGGACAGAGCCTGTGGACAGGGGTGGAGCTTCAGCATTAAGTGGGCAGGGCCAGAAGGCAAGAAAATAAACAGGGTCAACTGAAGCTGGGACAAGAACCTTCCTCCATAGACAAATGACAGTTCCTCTATGCCCCTTGCCTACAGGGCCTAGGACACTGGCCCTTATCAGTCTTTCACTCTCATGCCAAACCTCCTGCTTTCTGACTCTCGGGCTTTCTATATCTCTGCCTAGCAGAAGGGTCCCAGGAGACACCAACCCTACCTCCAAATGGCTAGCTCTTCTAGCTCCAGATCCCAAACAAAAACCCCATCTTGTTTACTCTTACCTGAGTTGCTGTGCAGGCTGTCTCAGGGATCGGGGAACCTAATCTCCCTCTAGCCTAGGCAGCTTCCTGATCTCTCCACTCCTTTCTTCAGTCCCCACCCTCTAAGTTTCAGTTTCCCGGGGGAGGTCCTTTTCCCAGAAATCACATGGTCTGAGTTGCTTGCAGGGCAACTGGCTACCACTAGGGGGAAGAAGCATCTGAGAGTTTCACTGTTAGAATTTCACTGTCAGCCCGGGAGAGGACCTTTCTGCAGGCTCAACTACTGTCTGGCTCCTTCCTCTCCTCTTCTTCCCTCATAAAGTCCTTGCTATATCTAACCTTCTCTGTGTGATGTTGCTGCTTTCCCAGTGAGGCCATTTCCTGAAGTCTGGCCTGGAGCCTCTGGATTGCTTTGTGTTGCATATCTGTGTTCCCCC